>SNQJ01S0029324.1:26759-41926 GCA_010110895.2 Picea sitchensis | reverse complement strand
TCTTACTACTGTATGTGGATGACTTATTCTTAACTGGAGAAGAAAATCTCATCTCTGAATGTAAACAGAGACTTGCCATAGAATTTGAAATGAAAGACCTTAGTCTAATGCATTACTTCTTAGGCCTTGAGGTATGGCAGAGTCCAGAAAGAATCTTCCTTAACCAAGGGAAGTACACGGTTGAAATATTGAAGAGATTCAACATGCTAGAATGCAAGTCCATGAATACACCCATGGAAGCGAAGTTGAAGCTGTTGGTCGATAATTCATCAGACTTGATAGATTCCACACTGTACAGAGAGATTATTGGATTGTTGATGTACCTGACAAACACCAGACTAGACATTTGTTTTGCAGTGAACACCTTGAGTTAGTTTCTGGTAGAACCCAGGCATGTTCACCTAGTGGCTGCAAAACATGTGATGAGGTACCTTAAAGGTACAATGGATTATGGTCTCAGCTATGATGGAGATCATGACTTCACATTGAGGGGATATACTGATGCATATTGGGAAGGAAGCATTGCAGACAAAAAAAGAACTTCCGGGTGATGTTTTAGTTTGGGATCATCCATGATCTCGTGGCAGAGTAGGAAGCAATCCAGTATTTCTCTCAGCACAGTGGAAGCAGAGTACATTGCTGCATGTTCTACTAGCTGCGAAGCTATATGGCTTCAAAAGTTGTTGACATGCCTATTTGACTTGGAGATGAGAGAAACCACGATTCTATGTGACAACCAGAGCTGCATAAAGATGACAGAGAATCCTGTATTCCACGATAGTTCGAAGCACATAGAGATCCGCTATCATTTCATCCATGACATGGTACAGAGACGAGCCTTGAAGCTCCAGTACATTAGCATGGATGAACAGGTTGCTGACGTGTTGACCAAGCCTCTATCTCATGTAAAGTTTGAACAATTTCGAGATAAGATTGGTATAGTCCGAAAGGACCCTCCCTAAAAGGGTGAGTATATATATTTATTCCTTGCTTCTAACCTCGTTGTTAGACGTAAAGCAAGATGAGTCATTACTTTTGACCTCGTTGTTAGACGTAAAGCATGACCTTGTGTGTTCCTTGCTTCTGACCTCGTTGTTAGACGTAAAGCAAGATGAGTCATTGCTTTTGACCTCGTTGGTAGACGTAAAGCATGATGTTGTGTGTTCCTTGATTCTAACCTAGTTGTTAGACGTAAAGCAAGATGAGTCTTTGCTTCTGACCTCGTTGTTAGATGTAAAGCAATATGATGATGATTCCTCGCTTCTTACCTCATTGTTAGACATAAAGTGAGATGTTGATGTGTTCCTTGCTTTTGACCTCGTTGTTAGACGTAAAGAAAGATGATTCCTTGCTTCTGACCTAGTTGTTAGACGTAAAGCGAGATGTTGATGTGTTCCTTGATTTTGACCTCGTTGTTAGACGTAAAGCAAGATCATTCCTCGCTTATGACCTAGTTGTTAGACGTAAAGCTAGATGATGATGTATTCCTTGATTCTGACCTAGTCATTAGATGTAAATCAAGATGATTCCTTGCTTCTGACCTCGTTGTTAGACGTAAAACAAGATGTGACTGACACTGAGCTACCAGGTTAACCGATGTGCTAGCCTAGTGTTGTGATGAGGTATCATTTTCACTGATACATTTTTATGCAGATGACGATGGCATTCTTTCGAGAATGATGATGTTGTCGATGAAGAAAAATTTTGATGACTCGTAAATATTCTAGCCAATGTTTCAAGATGATATTAACGATATTGTCTTCCTGATGCCACTGATGATGCAGACCTCTCTCACCTGATGTTGTTGAAGAAGACCCTTCTTGTTAAGGGGGAGTGTTGAAATAATGTAACTGCGAAGAGTATTCTTATTATTATTGTTATTTTATTTATAATATTAATCCCCATTGTGGATTAATCATATCGGTAATTGTATTAGGACCAAATCCCCTTTTGCGGATTGGTCATCGGACAATTGTAATAGGCAGAATAAGAAGTCGGCCCCAACAGTTATTATTGAGACCCAGAATTAAATTAAAGGTGGGTTTACCCACCCAGAGTGAGAGCTCGGCCCTGCCAGTGAAACCCTTTCACACGTGTCAGTCTTGTATATATAGTAGGCTAGCGCCTCACTTTATCACACAACTCACTTGCTCATTCTCTTATGAGGCAAGATGAAATTACCAGTTGGAGAGAGGAGAAGAAGAGTGGCGCATCTCTTGGAGAGGACTATCTATATTGGTTTGAGTTATCTCTTGAACATTGTATTGGCAATTTATGATAAGGAAGTTTTTGCTGGGTTTTCTTCCCCTAGAGGGCTTCCTAGGATAAATGTTGTGTCTCTTGTGAATGTGTATTTCTCAGTGATCTTGTTCTTATGATTCTCTTATCTATTTAAATGCAAAGAACTATAATAATGTCATAAACATTAACATTTTCAACCATAAATGCACCTGGTGGTGCCACGTAGCCCTGAACGAAAACCACTATTTAAATTCCAGGCCCTCTCTCTAAAATTAACCCCCACGCATTTTCTCCCCCCAAAATCATCCTTAACCATCGATCCTGAGAGTTCACAATTTGCGATGTGTCGGGCCCCATTAGCTTAGTTCTCCTGTTATATTTAGCTATTTCCAGTCATATTTAGACCCTTCCCTCATTTATCAGGCTTCCAAACCAGTTTTAGCATTCCGCTAGATTCTGAAATCTTGATTTCAGACAATAAAAATTAGCATGTGATAACATTGTCTCAAATGGAGATGTTATCCTCCCAGTGAGGTAGAAAATAACTCATAGACTCGGTGCATGATCCATTGGGATACTCCCAAAACATGTATGTATCCTTCTCTGACCTATCACTAGTGTCCACTGAAAAACCCAAGTCTCTACATTGTTCTCAACTGAAAATTGAACGCTAAATACACCACTGCAATCTAAATGTACTCACTACTCAAAAACCAAATTGAAAATTGCTTGACCAACAAGATTATTTGCACACCCCTATCTACTCTAAAACTTCTAAAATGAACTACCAATGAAAATAAATCATAATACCAATGCAACCATGTAAGCATTTTATCCACTGTTTTCTTTCTTTGCACATGCTTTCTCCAAATCTTGTTTAATTATAATTCATTAAAAAAATTATCTATAAATTCAAATCTCAAAAGAATAAAAACATTGGGATTGTTTACCACCTCCAACAAAACTGCAAATGGATCTTCCAAAACATGAATAAAACAAGAATCATGTTTCACCCCTTCCCCTCCATCCTTGTTTTCATGTAATTCAACCTGTTGATTGCCACAAAGAGGCCGAAAAATTTGTTGACAGGACTGGAAATAACAATCTTCTGAATCAGAAGACAATGTTGGCTGAAATGAAACCCTTGGTGGCAAGCAATCCATATATAACACTGACGTTGATTTAACATCATCCTTATTTCCATGCTGGTAGTTGATCACAGGTTACAAATATGAACTAAAATAACCTTCCATGTAATCAACAACATGATCATTAAATGCATGAGAAGGTTGTTGGTCTTCCACACTGATAACAATTTTCTCATGTAAAATAGTGTCATTGTGAGTGCAGTCAGAATTCCATGCTTTCTCTGTTATCTCATAATTTACTTTCAACAATTCAAAGGAAAAAAAACATAATGGAAGATGATTTTCATTGGCAAGTCCACTCCTTTCTTAATATTGAACATCATGCCTAGAGGACTTCTGATTTGAAACATTATAAAAAAAAATATTCAACAATTTGAAAGAAGCAAAACAAAATGGCAAAGCTATTTTACCTGATTCAAAAATTTCTTCATTTTCTTCACTGCTATCATATGCACATTTTTCGATTTCTTTTGATTATTGAACACAATATTTTTTAGATTCAGATTTGACCAATGGATGCAATTTTGAAGTGATAAAACCTTTTTAATAACAAGTAATAGGATCATCAAACACGTGAGAATATTGCTCCAATTTCTTGTCAATTTGTTCTAGGGAATCAATGTGATTTGGCATTAGCATACATTCCTTTTCTTCAATGACGATCTTAAAATGTTCTTTCAACAATTTAAATGAAGAAAAGCATAAAGGTAAATAATTTCTTTGAGTTGATTTGGTACTTTCTTCATATTCTTCTTTGTAACTATGATATGAAGGCCGATTGTTCTCATTACACTGCTCAAAATTAACTTTTTTGATAGAGAACATGCATATGGTTGTTCTAGGAAGTTAACATCATAATCATCATCATATTCATCATATATAGGTAAATCAATGTTACATATTCAATGTCATCTAACAAGGAAAATCTTGGGAAATCAACTTGTTCTTCAACAAGATGATTTTCAAATTCATTTTCTTGACTCTCTACAAATGAATACATAAAACAATTAGCCTCATGCTTGTCATGGGATGGACCAGAAGCTAAATTAGCACCTTCTTTTTCAATAAGTGGAATATAATCCTTTGCAAAATCATTAGCATTTAGTACTTCAAGAGGACATGTGATATTATTAACCCCCTGCTCAAGATTCAAATCAATTGTTTTTTGATCATATCCATTGTCATGTTCTTTAACATCCAACTCCTTATTTCGAATCTATCTAGATTCTTTAATATTGTTTTGAATCTCCTGATCATCATTAAACATTTGTTGTAAGGACTTAGATCTTCTTTCCATCAGAAGGAAATGCAAATTTGGATGAAAGGTTGTTGCATAATGGAGCATGGAAGAAGCTTCAGTGGGTTGAATTTATTTGGGAAACTTGTAATAAATACTGGAAAACCTTCTACTAAATGTAGAAATAGTTTCACTTCTCTGCCTTTTCAAGGCACAAAACTTTGTAAGATGTAGATCCAAAGATTTCCTCTTGCCCCAAAATTTCAAAAGGAATTCTTCAATTCCTCCCATGAGCTAATTATCTCTGGATTCAAGTGTTTAAACCAGTCTTTGGTATCCCCTTTCAAGGATTGAGAGAAGGCCCTCATACAAAAATCATCATGATCAATCTCAAACAAATCTATAAAATGTTCAAAATTTTCGATGTGTTTTTCAGCTGTGATGGCATTAGGATCTCCATCAAACACAGATAGGTACTTATAGTGCTTTGGAGGAAAATTATGAAGGACGTGAGGTAATTTTAAAAGTTTGTATCTATGTTGAATCTTGGAGGGTGATGGATAAAGTATAGGAGGTGAGACATCATCCTTGATTTCATGATTCTCATCAACTTGGCTATGGTCAACAGATGGCTCAGATGGAATACTTTGATCAAAATCAGTGATACGATGAGGAAATATATGTACAAATTTAAGAAGAGGATATACGGTTGCACCATTCACGTGATTATCATTCAAATGTAGTAGGTAAAGAACATTTTGTTTATCATGTTCAGGAAAGGACAAAAGGTAATTAGTAAAAAAAAAATTATGTCTTAGAATAAACTCAACTTTAGGTACTTCTTTTCTCCCATGATGTAATTTCATACCTTTGTCAATGGATATTGTCCTCCAGTGGAGTCTCTGAATCACATTTGAATCTTGATTGGAGTCGCCAGGCGGCAATGTACAACCTTCTTGTGTCTGACTTCTGTACACCATCAGAAATCAGGTCTAAACCTTATCATTTCTCCTAGGGAATATTTCACCTTCATCCCCGACAACGGTGCGAGAATGTTAACACTTTGTAAATTTGTTCGGCTGATAAAAAAAACGACAGAGGTAACCTATAAACCAAATTTAGATCTGGGTACTAGCTTTCTCAGCTCAGAGAGGGCTCTTTCCTATCACTTGGTATTCAATAGATGAGTTTTCTTTAACAAATCAATGGCTATGTTTTGTTGCTTTGAAGGGTTTTTTATAATTTTGTTGGCTACAAAGGGGAGGGACACTTAGGGATATGGATTCAAACTTCTGAAACAAATGGAATTACTAACTAGTTGGTAGAAATATCTAGAGGATAAAGGATAAATGAGGCAATAAATCTGAGTTATAAATTGTAAATTTCTAGAGTCTAAGAAGAAAGGAAAAACATATAACTGCATCAGAGCATTTAATAAAATGAATTCTAACTTAGATAGGAAGAACTCAACACAATTTAAATTTCTTCAGCCAAGAGCATCACAAGATGAATTATGGGCCTTTGACTATCCAATTTAAACAGAAGACAGTGAAAATGAAATCAAGATCACAAGAAATGCATACAAAGAAAGAAGACAAAACTCAGACCAACACCATTAGAATCTTTTCATGGAGATTTCAAGATATGTTCATGCGTATTCTATTCATATTCATAAAACTAGCACAGCCGGAAAGTGGCTGGTGTTGCGGCTGGTGAACGTCGAAAGTTATCTGGACGGACAACACTATGGTGAATTGAAATGCACGGACAACTGAAATGCACATAGAGTTGAGGAAATCCAAAAGTTGATCTTAAATGTGGTAATTCCACAGGTTAATCAGTTAAACGTGGCAATCATATGGTAGTACAGTAATTTCTTAATATGATTAGGTAAATGTTAAAAAGTAAAAAGGTTAATTGATGCATTCACAAATACAAGGAAGTTACGAAGAGAAAATCACATTCATTGATTTGGGAGGATGACTAAGAATATTCCATCATTTTCAATTGTTAGCTATCATATTAGAATTTTAGATTAAAAGGTAATTAATTGTGCCCATCTCCAATAGGTATATGCCTTTCGGCATAATTACATTCAAGTTAGAAACAACTAATATTGTTCCCTTGCAATTCTGCCAACCCCTAATACATTTGGAACTCCTAATATTTATACCAGTCAAGTTCCTTCAGTTTGAAACCGATTATAGTGATTGCAAAGAAACGTTTCGGTTTCTGAAACCGATTACAATGATTAAAATGAAACATTTCGGTTTTGAAACCGATTACAATGATCAACAAGAAATGTTTCTTAATCCATATTTTGACTTTTTTGGCGTTTTAGTCCCTCTCTTCACCGTCTGACTCTATCTTGACCCTTCGTGTGATCCGTTATATTTCATTGACCTCTGGACATCCTTTACCAGGCCCTTGAAAATTTCATTTGGCCTTAACCATCTAGATTATCTTCTTCGATTGTAAGTCAGGAAAGTTTTTGTCTCAGATATAATTTTCTTCCTGAAAATGAGTGCAACTGGAAAGCCAAGTTAGTGTACTGTTGAGCTGCAGTTGAAGATGTTGTCCGCGCCAAGGCCTTAATGGTCCACCATTCGAAATGTAATAAAATAAATGAACAACCACCCTTTTATTCCTTTCCTCTTTTTGGGGGCATGAGAACATGGTTTGGGGCAACCCGATTTTCACCCCGAAATGCACATGGTGGTGCCATGTAGCCTCGAATGAAAACTGCGGTTTAAATTTCGGGCCCGTTCTCCAAAATTAACCCCTTTGCAACTTCTCCCCCTGAAATCATCCTCGATCATCTATATTGATATTTCATGATCTGTGACGTGTCAGGCCCCATTATCTTAGTGATCCTTTTATATTTAGCTATGTCCTACCATATTTAGCCCCTTTCCTAGCTTATCAGGCTTCCAGACCAGTTTTAACATTCCGGTAGATTCTGAAATCTTGATTTCACACAATAAAAATAAGCATGTGCTAAAATTGGCTCCAACAAAGATGCTATCCTCCCAGTGAGGTAGTAAAGAAATCGTAGACCCGGTTCTTGATCCATTGGGATTCTCCCAAAACATGTGTGTACCCTTCTCTGACCTGTCACCAGTATCCACTGAAAACCCAACTCTGTACACTTCTCTCAACTGAAAAATGAATGCTAAATACAACACTACAATCTAAATGTACACACTACTAAAAACTGAATCTGAAAATTGTTTGACCAACAAGCTTATTTTCACACTCCTATCTACTCTAAAACTGGTGAAATGAATTGCCAATCAAATGAAATCATAATGCCAATGAAACCATGCAAGAATTTTATCCATTGTTTTCTTTCTTTTCACATGCTTTCTCCAAAGCTTGTTTACTAATAATTCCTTCAAAAATTTATCGATAAATTAAAATCTCAAAAAATCAAAAACATTGGGACTCTTTACCTCCTCCAACAAAACTGCAAATGGATCCTCCAAAACATGCATAAAAAAACAATCATGTTTCACCCCTTCCATTGCATCCTTGTTTTCATGTAATTCAACATGTTGATTGCCACAAAGAGGCTGAAAAATTTGTTGAGAGGGATGGAAATAACAATCTTTTGAATCAGAAGATAGTGTTGGCTACAATGAAACTTGTGGTGGCAAGCAATACATATCTAACACACCTTTATTTACCATCATATTTATTTCCAAGTTGGTAATTGATCACGGGCTACAAATATGAACTGAAATAACCTTCCATGTAATCAACAACATGGTCATTAAATGCATGAGAAGGTTGTTGGTCTTCCTCACTCATAGCAATTTTCTCATGTAAAATAGTGTCAATGTGAATGCAGTTAGACTTCCTTGCTTCCTATGTTATCTCATAATTTACTTTCAACAATTCAAAGTAAGAAAAACATAATGGAAGATAATTTTCATTGGAAATTCCCCTTCTTTCTTCGTATTCAACATCATGCCTAGAGGATTTCTGATTTGAAACATTATAAACATTTTTCTTCATCAATTTGAAAGAATAAAAACACAATGGCAAAGTTTTTTCATATGAAAATTTTTGAATTTATTTGGATTGTTGAACACAATCATTTTCGGATTCATCTTCGACCAATGGCTATAATTTTGAACTGATAAAACCTTCTATATAAAAGGTAATAGGGGCATTAAACACATGAGAAGATTGTTGCAATTTATTGTCAATTTGTTCCAGTGAATCAGTGTGATTTGGCATTAGCATGCATTCATTTCTTCGATGATGATCTTAAAATTTTCTTTCAACAATTTAAACAAAGAAAAGCATAAAGGTAAATAATTTCCTTGAGTTGATTCAATACTTTCTTCATATTATTCTTTGTAACTATGATATGTAGGCCGATTGTTCTCATCACAATGTTGAAAATGAACATTTTCTGATAGAAAACATGCAATTGATTGTTATAGGAATTCAACATCATAATCATCATCATATTCATCATATATAGGCAAATCAACAACATCTGCAATGTCATCTAACAAGGAAAAGCTTGGTACATCAACCTTCTCTTCAACAAGTTGATTTGCAAATTCATTTTCTTGACTGTCTACAAATGAATACATAAAAAAATCAACGCCATGCTTATCATGGGATGGATGAGAAGCTAAATTGGCACCTTTTTTTTCAATAAGTGGAATATAATCCTTTGCAAAATCATTTTCATTTAGAACTTCAAGAGGACATGTGATATTATTAACCCTCTGCTCAAGATTCAAATCAATTGTTTTTTGTTCATATTCATTGTCACGTTCTTTAGCAACCAACTCCTCATTTTGACTCTGTTTACATGATTGAATATTGTGTTGCATCTCTTGAGCATCATTAAACATTTGATGTAAGGACTTAGATTTTTTTTTCATCAGAAGGAAAGACAAATCTGGATGAAATGTTGTTGCGTGATGAAGCATAGCAACAACTTCAGTGGGTAGATTTTATTTGGGAAACTTGCAATAAATACGGGAAAACCTTCTACTGAATGTAGAAATAGTTTCATTTCTTTGCCTTTTCAAGGCATAGAACTCTGTAACATGTATATCCAAATATTTCCTCTTGCCCCAAAATTTCAAAAAGGCATCATTCAATTCCTCTCATAAGCTAATTGCCTCTGTATGTAAGTGTTTAAACCATTCTTTGGTATCCTCTTTCAAGGATTGAGAGAAGGCCCTCATACAAACATCGTCATGATCAATCTCAAATAAATCTATAAAATGTTCAAAATCTTGGATGTGTTTTTCAGCTATGATGGCATTAATGTCTCCATCAAACATAGGTAGGTACTTATAGTGTTTTGGAGGAAAATTATGAAGGACGTGAGGTAATTTTAAAGGTCTATATCTATATTGAATCTTAGAGGGTTCCAGATCAAGTACAAGATGTGGGACATCAACCATGATTTAATGAGGCTCATCAACTTAGATATGGTCAACACATGGCTCATATGGAAGATTTTGATCAAAATCAATGATACAATGAGGAAATATATGTAAAAATTTAAGAAGAGGATATACAATTCCAATATTGTCATGATCATCATTTGAATGAAGTAGGTAAAGAAAAAATTGTTTAGCATGTTCAGGAAAGGACAAAAGGTAATTAGTAACAAAAAATATTATGTCTTGGAAAAAACTCAACTTTAGGTACTTGTTTTCTCCCATGATGTCCTTTCATACCTCTGTCAATGGATATCATCCTCTAGTGGAGTCTTTGAATCACATTTGAAGATTGATTGGAGTCGCCAGGTGGAAATGTACAACCTTCTTGTGTCTGACCTCTCTCCACCATCAGAGATTAGGTCTAAACCTTGTCGTTTCTCTCAGGGAAGATTTCACCTTCGTCCTCGACAACAACACCATAATGTTATCACTCTGTAAATTTGTTAGACTAATAAAAGAAAGGAAAATGGTAACCTACAAACCAACTTTAGAGTTGGGTACTATGCTTCTCAGCTTAGAGAGGGATCTCTCTTCTCACTTGGTATTCAATAAATGAATTTTATTTAACAAATCAATCGCGAGGTTTTGTTGGTTAATTTGAAAGGTTTTTTATAATTTTGTTGACAAGGAAGGGGAGGGACACTTAGGGATATGGAGTCAAAATTTTGAAACGAATGGAAGTACTGGCTGGTTGGTATAACTCTCTAGAGGATAAAGGATAAATGAGGTGATAAATATGAGTTATAAATTGTAAATTTGCAGAGTGTAATAAGAAAGGAAAAACATATAACTCCATTAGAGCACTAAATAAAATGAATTCTGACTTAGTTAGGAAGAAATAAACACAGCTTAAATTGCTTTAGCCGAGAGCATCCTAAGATGAATTATGAGCCTTTGACTACCCAATTTAAACAAAAGACATTGAAAATGAAATCAAGATCACAGGAAATACATACACAGAAAGAAGACAAAACTTAGACCAACGCCATTAGAATCTTTTCATGGATATTTCAAGACATATGCATGTGTATTCTATTCATCTTCAGAAAATTACATTCAAGTTTCAAATAGATAAGATCATGCCCTTGCACTTATGCCAACCCCTAATACATTTGGAACTCCTAATATTTATACAAGCTGAGTTCCTTTGGTTTGAAACCGATTACAGTGATTACAAAGAAACGTTTCGGTTTCTGAAATTGATTACAATGATTAAAATGAAACGTTTCGGTTCTAAAACTGATTACAATGATCATCAAGAATTGTTTCTTAATCTAGATTCTGACTTCTCTGTCATTTTAGTCCCTCTCTTCCCCCTCTAACTTTGTCTCGAACCTTCATGTGATCAGTTGTCTCTCATTGACCTCTGGACATCATTTTCATGGGCTCTGGAAAATTGCATTTGGTCTTATCCAGACATATTATCTTCTTCGATTGCAAGTCACGAAATTCTTTGTCTTAGATATCATTTTCTTTCCAAAAACTAGTCAAACGTGCGAGTCGATTTAGTGTACTATTGAGATGCAGTTGAATATGGTGGTTGCGCCAAGGTTTTAACAGTCCGACATTCGAAATAGAATAAAAGAAACTAACAACCTCCCTTTTATACTTTTTTGATTTTTGGGGGAATGAAAAGGTGGTTTGGGGAAACCCACTTTTCACCCTGAAATGCACCTGGTGGTGCCACGTATCCCTAAACAAAAACCACAGTTTAAATTCTGGGTTCGCTCTCTAAAATTAACCCCTGCGCAGATTTTCCCCTCAAAATCATCCTCGACCGTTGATATTGATATTTCAAGATCTACAACGTGTCAGGTCCCATCAACTTAGCTCTCCTGCTAGATTCAGCTATTTCATGCCATATTTATTTCGTTCCCTAGTTTATCAGGCTTCCAAACCAGTGTTATCATTCCGCTAGATTATGAAATCTTGATTTCACACAATAAAAATTAGCATGTGATAACACATTGATTTATACCTAAAACAAAGAAAATGAAATGGCATGAGGAAGAGTTACATGGAGAGTTTAAGAAAATAACACCACCTAGATTTTATGGTGAGTCTGAGGAGGGTGTAAGAGCTTGGCTTCTAAATATGAGTAAATATTTCCAAATTTACCATTACCATGGAAATTTGAGGGATATATTAGATGGGTATCAACTAAAGATAGAAGTGGCCATTTGGTGGGATAAAACCAAAACAATTAATAATATTAGTATCAATGATCTAATCTAGAAGATATTCAAGACACATTTTAAACAAAAATATTTAACAAAATAATATTATGATGAAAAGGTCAAAGAGTTTCATGACCTTAAATTGAGATAGATGTATATGGAAGACTTCATGACTAAATTTGTGAATATTATGAGATATGTACCTTGCCTTAGGGAGGAGAACTAAAACTTTCATAGTTTCATGAGTTGTTTGCCCCAAGCATACAAAGACAAAATTGGATTTCTTAATCCAAAGACTATAGATAAAGTAATAAGGGATGATAAATGATTCTTTACTCAATTTAAATAGAGAATTGAAAATGCAAAAACATGGAAACATAAACATAAGGACAAGTTTGATCCTAAGAAGAAATTTTTTAAATATCGTTGACAACCATCACATAGTGCACTAGTTTGGGGAGAAACATATTTGATGGTCAAAAAAGTGTATCATTTCAGAACAACAATAAACCTATAGAATTTTGCAATAAGATAGTTAGTGAGACAATTAGGGCACCTGTTTAGTCTTTGGGCTATAAATAACCTCACCTATTCCGAAATTTCCCTTTAAATAAAAACAAAAAATAGGTAGTGCATAATATTCATGAATCGACAACAGTAAATGAAATTGCTTGAAGTATTAAAAAAATCATTGCTACCCTAGAAAATCGACAAGTTGATCACCAATCCTCCATGGTAGAGATAGAAGGTATGTTAAATTATAAACATGTATATATATTAATAGATCCTCGTGGAAGTTAGAGCTATATTTCACCTACACTCATAAAAAGTTTAAACTCGAAAAAAGTCAAACACAAGAAATCTTGGCTAGTTCAATTAGCTATAGGAAAAAAAATAAAAGTCATGGAAATGGTAAAATACTTTGCAATTACATTGGATGGTATGGATACTAAATTACATCTAAATATTTTCCCATAGGATATTATGATCTTCTCATAGGTATGGATTTTTTCGAGAAACATTCAACTCTTGTAAACTGTTGTGACAAGACTTTTAACTGTATAGATGACTTTGGAAACAAAAGAACAATGAAAGGAATGTTGTGGGGAGTGTCGGTAAGGAAATTATTTTCTTTACAATTAAAAAGGAATGCAAGGAAAGGATGTGATATTTATGCTATGCATATATATGAAAGTATTGAACAAATGAATGAAAAATTATTAATGAAGGATCCAATATTAAAAGAGTTCTAGGATGTTTTTCCAAGTGAAATTTGAGGATTACCTCCTAGATGAGACACATATTTTACCATAGAATTAGTACCTGAATCTGCACTAGTGTCTAATGCCCCTTACCAAATAAGTACTCCAGAACTAACTGATCTTAAGATGCAACTTCAATAATTGTTATATAAGTAGTATATTATACCTAGTTTGTCTATGTGGAGTGAACCAACATTGTTTGTCAAAAGTAAATGTGAAACATTCTGATTGTATATTTATTACAGACAAGTTAACAACATGACCAATAAAAACACGTGTCCTTTAAATCACAATTATGACTTGTTTGATAAATTCATAGGATATAAGGTTTTCTATAAGATAGATCTATAGTCAAGATGTCATTAATTTATAATTAAATAGGAGGACATACATTAAACTGCATTTTGAAATAACTATGGACAATATGAAATTATAGTGGTACGTTTTTGTTTAACAAACACACCTGCTATATTTATTTATTTGATGAATAGTGTGTTGAGAAAATACTTAGAGAAGTTTGTAATTGTATTCATAGATGATATAATAATCTATTAAAAAACTAGAGAGGAACATAAAGAACACCTAAGAATGGTCCCAAATATCGTTAGAGAGCACAAACTTAATGCAAAGTTTAGTAAATGTGAATTTTACCAAGACAAGGTATAATATTTGAGACATGTAATCTTGGGTGAAGGGATCTCAATTGACCTATAAAAGATTTAGTCCATTATATATTGTTCAGTACCTAAAGATGTGTTGAATATCCAGTCTTTCATGGGCATCATAAGCTATTATTGTAGCTTCATAGAAGGGTTTTCCAAACTTTACTATCCAATAACTACATTGAAAAAGAAAGGAATCCGATTTAAGTGGACAAAAAAGTGTCAAGAGAGATTTGAAAAATTGAAACAATTATTAACAACAACAACTATCTTGAACATAGAAAATCCACATAAATATTTTGTTGTGTGTACTGATGCCTCAAAAGAAGGGTTAGGACGAGTGTTTCTAAATACAATCACGTGATTAATTATGAATCGTGGAAATCAAAAGCTCGTGAAAATAATTATGCAAGCCATGATATGGAATTAACCGTTGTTTTGCATGCTTTAAAAATGTGGTGGCACTACTTGTTGGGTAGGATATTTTTGCTGAAAACATATCATATCATATTTAAGTACGTTTTCCATCAACAAAAGTTAAATGCAAGACATGAAATGTGTTTGGCTTTATTAATCCAGTACAATTTTGATATAAAAAAAATAAAAGGAAAATAAAATTAAAATGAATATGCACTTAGTAGAAACTAAATGAATTTTTTAGCGGTAATGTGCAAACTGATTTAAAACAAAAAATAAAATCAACAGCAGAAAATGATTAAATTTATAAGAAATAATTGGAAAAATTACATAATAATGAATCAATTGAAGAAGATTTTTTTTTTAGATACAATCAGAATGGTTTAGTGCAATATAAAGAAAAAATTTACATTCCAAATGACACATATTTGAAAACATTAATTGTAACATACCCCACATACCACTAAAAAAATCAAAGTGTTAAAACCTTAGTACCATTATAACTTGACAACATGAATCCAACTTCTTTATCTTTATATTTTTCTT
>SNQJ01S0029324.1:1296-12922 GCA_010110895.2 Picea sitchensis | reverse complement strand
AATTATAAAAACATTATAAAAATAAAAATATAAAAACACATAAAAACTAAAATAAAATAAAAAATTGCAAATGGATGCTTTATTTATTCCTGAAAACCATGATCCAAACATGTTACACCGATGTGTTTTTCTCAAGTCACTTCATGGAGTAATTAACGAAAAAACAAGTGCAACGGAAAAATGTGTAAAACATATATTTTTCTTTGATTTTCCGCATTTGCACTTAATTTTGAGTGATATGTTTTTCGCAAATCTCACAGTTTTCCTGCAATATTTGTACTAAGATTTTTCAAATTCAGAGACGCTCACATTTTGCTTCTAAAGTGATTTTTAAGAATCACAAAATTCTTCAAAGAACACATGCTTTTCTAGAGAGCTTGAAGGAGTTGCAACAGAAACAATTTGTTGATACACAACAACTTTTTGTGCATCTTTATGTTTGCTGATACACATAAACGTTTTGTGCATCCTGATGTTTGTTGTTACACAACAACTTTTTGTGCATATTGATGTTTGCTATTACACAACGACCATGTTGATACACCATGCTGCGACACCCATATTTCCGCATTTTTCCAAATTTAATGCTGAGACACTATCCCATTTCTCCTTCAAGGTTGATTAGTCATCCTCGTATTGACACCCATCTTCCATTGAATTATCCTTCATGATTTCACACACCTATTTTTCTGAGTTGCATACATTCCCTTATCTTTTTTAGTTCATTTTTTCCTTTCCAGTTTTCGTTCTGAATAAAACAAACCCCCTTTCCATGATTACATTTCCTTGCCATAAACCCTGTTTCAACTGAGATATTTACATCTATAGTCCTACCAATCATTTTATAAACTCATGTTGACTGATGTGAGATTCCTTAAGGCCCACCTTTCAACAGTATTTCACCATCGACCTCGACACCTTAACTTGGATATAGACTAGAGTTCATTTTGAGTACCTTGAGGCTTGCATGCCTTAATGGAAAGCTCTCTCACTATCAATCATGGGAATACATCGATGTCCCTTGATTGTTAGATCTTGCAAGTGGCTCGACATCAGCCCATATATTCTCACTTTGCAAGATGTACTTGGGTACCTTGACACTCATTGATATCACTTGTGAGTTTGTATCACATTGGTTAACGACATTCACCAATGGCCAGTAATCCAATGATTTCTCTTCATGCTCGACATAGACACATTTATTCGCATGACTAGAATTGTACCATCGATTTGTAGCAGGTGAAGACTATACACTTTTTCATGATCCCCTCAACAGTTGCAGCAGTTTGATTTTCGATCTATGAGAGTACCACAATTGCATATTCTCTACCTTCCACATTTCTCATGGTTCAATAGTAGCAGTTCAGATTCCTTCACTTCCCATGATCAAGTTACAGCAACAACAACATTAGCAGTTCCATTTTCCTGATCTTTTAGCAGTGACACCTTCCATATTCAATCAGTTACAGTTAGATATTCTTTGTTGCATCAGTTACAATAGTTGCAGCCTTAGCGCCAGTCACGTTTTCTTGATCCAGCAGCCACAACAACTACCTCTACTTTTTGGGTAAGTGGAGGTATGTTCTTTTCTAAGATTTAATCACAAAATTCCTTATATGTTGAGAGAAATATTTTGGAAAATTTATGCGCCATGCTCTCTTTCCTTCCATGACGTACACTAAGTTGCATGAGGGGATGCAACTGATTCATTTGGGTGTGGGGAGGGGTGAGGGGACTATTTCACCGCATATTCATTACCATTATTCCATTTTACCATTTCATCATTCCATTTATGATTCACCAACATTTATTTTCCAACGACACTTTGTTGCATTTCGATTATTATACATATTGGCATGATTCCTAAAGATAAAGAAAAAGATTTCTTATACACAATGATGCTTTCTTATGCACATTGATAGCTTATTATTTCTAGTGAGTCTATGACCAAATTATTGCAGCAAGAAAACAAATAAATGAAATGAATGTTTTTAACACGAGAACCAACATTCTTGGTATTCATGGTTGTCGCACAAGAACGAACCATAAGAAAATGTATGTCGTTACTCTTGTATTTCATACCCTGGAAACATTCATTGTTAAAAGGACATCATCAATCAAAAGCATAGTTTGAATGTCAAAATTTCTTAAGAAGATCCATGCATGGTTGCATGAGGACATGCAACAAGTTGAGTTGGGGGGCATGTTAGGACACACAAATGTCACATTTATATCCCCTTTTTCCTTCACCATTCCTTACATTTCATGGTCCTAATAAACCTTTTATCATACCATTTCCATACATACATTTGGGTTTCATCTTAATATTTTCCACTTTATTCATTTTAGTATTATAAGTGAATTTCTGATTAAATATTAGAAATTAACATATTTCCATTATATATCAAAGATGGATGAGTTTGATGATGTGTGCAGGCATATTTGAAGATTGCAAGAAAGTCAAAATACACCACCTATCCTCAAATTCGAATTACATCTTCAAACTTGAAGATTTGAAAGAGAGAAGATCATGGAAGATTTGGTTGGCATATCTTATCTAAGATATGTGAGAGATGTATGGAGGATTTGAAGGGATCATATCTTGTCATAATGGGAAAATAGTTGATAGTGGTTAAGAAAATAGTGGATCTGTAATTATGTCAATCATGTAGATAAGAGAGTGTTCTCTCTTCATGAGGGTCATCATGTAATTCATAATTTAGTCTTGTAATTAGGAGAAGGGGATTCTTAGCTTTGATTCTTTCATTGTTATTATTTCATGCTTTTTAATTTGACTCTTGTAATATAATTTGAGATTGATTTATTGTGTGAGCTCACATATGTCTTTTTCCATTCAACTCTTCACATGTTGTATTGCTTTCCTAGATTAATTTCATGCTTTCCTAGTTAGTCTTTCAATGCTTTCCTAGATTAATTTCATGTCAGCAATTTAGATTAGATTACTTCTACTTTAGTCCTGCATATATAGTGTGTGTGCTTTGTAAGCCTATGAACCTCGGATTGACAAATTATATAGTTGGGAAAGTACTACAATGGAATTAAACGACAATATTTCCGCCTAACAATACAGAGTACAAAGTTTCTTTGGCAAAGTTGCAATGGATTAGTAGATGTTAGTTTTGTTATTTTAATTCTCAGTTTGCTTATCATATTTGTTTTAGTATGTTGAGGTAGAAGTAGAATTTAAACTATGTTTTGTTTAAGCATTTTAAGTTGCAATTTGAGTTGTTAATAATAGGATTAGCTTAGTTTATTTTATGAAATTTTCATTTTAGATTTAAATTCCAATTTTAATTAGAAGTTTGAGTTTGAGTTAAGATTTTAGTTACAAGTCTCTAATTGTGTGAATTTTCTTACATTAGCATAAGAGTGCATTTGAATTAAGTAGAATAGTGTTTTCTTATGATTGATGATTAATGCAAAAATTGAGAGATCACATGGATTTTCAAGATAGTTGATATTTCTTCTATGATTGCTAAGCTCCCGTTAGATTGCTTGATTCATACCTTTCATTTCGCTATAGAAGTTAATATTGAATTTATTCCTCTTGAGCTATCACTAATCGTTAGATGCCACTGTGATGTCATAAGACACCAAAGACATAATCATCATATTTGAAGTTTCTTGTTATTGTAGCTTAAGAATAGTTGTCGATTAATCTTTGAATAATGTCATAATGCTTTTAATTAAATAGGTTAAGATTTCCATTTGCAATTTAGAAGTAATTATGAGTTTTATCTTAAGAATAGAGTTCACTTGCTGAATAATTTTGATTAGTTACATGTTGAGTAGTTTTGATTAGCATATTTTTTTAATAAGTTTTAATATGTTAGTTGTTTGATTGTCTACTTGCTTACTTTCTCTTGGTCATTGATTTGAATAGATTGATTAGATTAATTTTCTGTTTCTATTGCTCATTAAGTTGAATAGATTAAATAGATGAATTTATTTTGTTCATTAGATTGATTTAATTTACTTATTCAAAGTAGGGTTTTCATTTTCTTCTTTAGGAACAATCCATCGATCCATTGTTTAAAAGTTGCTTAGGGAAGATAGTTTAAGTTCCTTGATAGGGTTTGCTCATTGCTAGTCTTTGCTGAAGTATATTAGCCCTAATATAGACCATCTCCTTAGTTAGACTATACCCCCGCTAGATTTTCTACCTTAGCACATATAGTTCTACAAATCTAAGTTTACTTACCTCGGGTTGACAATTTAATTAAGTGATTTAGTTCATATAGAACACCCATCATTTTTGGTGTCGTTGTTAGGGAATTTATGCAAGGAAAGAAATAGATCATTTCTAAACCTTAGCATTAGCTTGGTGGAAGGGAAACCTTAAGATGAGAGGTAAGAACATGCGCATATGTTATAGTAGGTTCCCCCAAACCCAATGGTAGTTTTTCTTTTTGTTTGTTTTCATGAACATACATAGGGACCCAAAGGGTAGATACATTAAAACCAAATCAAACCTTTCAACCAAGTCTCCTTTTGACCTTTTCGGGGGAAGGAACATTCCACTTATAAACTCCACAGGCCGATACTGAAAAGCAAGAGATAGCTCAACTGAAAGAGCTAAAGCAGTCTCTAAAGAGACTAAAATAGGGAGCACTATAGAACAAAAAGTTGACGAATTAGTAATAGTGGGACATGAGGTAATACCACTCGAACCTTCCACAGAACCAACCAACACAACCTTTGTTTTCTTACCACCATCAGGAGACCCTAACTTTGTAGACATCATAGACCGAACAGGTGAATACTTTGTTTGGTAGTTCAGACAATATATTTTTTTCTCAAATTGAGACAGAAACTTTGGCACCAATAATCTCAACCGACTCAAGTAGAGTCCAAGACATCCAAGCAGTCAAAAGACCTTCCCATAAAAGGGATGACCTTCGTAGACAAGAACCTTGGGATACTTTTTTCTCTTCAAGGATAAAACCACCTAGGTACTCTCTTTTTGGAAACCAAACCAGTATGGATGATAAGGAGGATCACAACAATGTAATACACGAGGAGGGAGAAAAAGATGGAAACCAAACCGAGACCACCTTCGAGTTTCCAATTTTGGACACCACACAGAATGTTAATATGGAAAACATTCCCCTCTCGGGACTGCCCACCTTTTACGGTAAAAACAGTGAAGACTTGGATACCTTCTTATTTGATTTTGACATATTGTGTAGGAGTTACAACTACTTACAAGATCCCTAGAAACTAAAACTCTTTCATGCCACCCTCAAGCTGCACTAAGATGGTTCATGGGGTTGGGAGAATCTAGTATTAGGTCTTGGGAAGCCATGAAAGATATATTCCTTAAAAAGTACCAAGATTACTGCAAATCCAAGGATTCTTGTAATGATATTTTCAAAATCCAATAGTTAGAGGATGAGAATCTCGAGGATTATATGGAACGATTTTCTTATATCTCACATAATTCAAAATACCATGACCTTCCAGATGATTCAGTTAGGGCTCTTTTCCTTTAGGGAATTTCAGAGGAATACCTAGAGATACTTAACCTGATGGAATCAGGTGACATCTCCCATAAACCATTTGCCAAAATCTATGAAATGTGTAAGAATTACTCAAGGAGTAGAGCTAAAACAGGAAAGAATGTCCGAGATATTTATAGAAGAAACTTAAAACTAGTTAGTTCAGGTGGTATCACAAGAGTAGAGATAGGGAACCTTTTAGAGAACTTCAAGAAAAATATCTTAATCACAATAGGTTCTGAGTTGGACACCCTAAATATTAAAAAGAAAAAGGAGGATGAAAATGTAGAAATGAGCATAATTTTCCCAAGATGCAGGAGGAAGCATTCCTCAAGGGAACGCCCATTAGATAAAATTTTAGTTTGTGGCTTCTACACATAATACCACTCAACTAAACAATTTCCACCATTGCCTCATTTGTTAGCCATATATAGAAGTGGGGATCCTAGGGAGTCCTATTATGCACCTAGGAGGCCATGGAAGCCTAGGATTCAATCTACATACCTGGATCTATAGCCTCAAATTCCACCCTATTATCAACAACCACAGGAATGGAACTCACCAAGTTGGAAAAATTGGTCTACACAATATCACCATCCTTGGCTTGAAGGATAGAAAGGAGGGCATAACCAAGGGATATCTCAAGCTCCACATGTCCCTATGCCCAACCATCCTTACCCTCAGTTTCCACTTAACATCCCACAACTTCTTCCAGGTTTTGTTCCACCACCTTTACCTCCTATTCCACAACAACAACCGCAACAATATTAGAATGTGAGCTCCCCAAGACCAACATTATTACCGACACAACTAGTTCCCAATCCCAATAATAATCCCACTTAGCCTCTTCACAATGTTGAGATGCAGGCCTTCCCGACATATGTTATTTCTCCTATTCCATTGTAGGAGATTCAACTAAGGTCGGGAAAAATTTTGAACAGGTAAAGACCTTCAGTAGTCATCCAGGAAGAAGAGGAAGAGGAAAACCCCAAACAACCCACGGATGACACTAGGTGGGAAGATGTTATTATTTTTAAGGACCAAGAACCCAAGATTCCCCAAAATGAACCTTCACAAGTTACGAAGGCCCCTCCTTATCCAAAAATATTAGTAATCGAGAAACCTACCACCCGACCGGAATTTGACATCTTGAATGAATTGAAGAATATTTGTGTCAAGAATCACTTGCTACAATCCATGAAGGATATTCCAATCTATAGTAATGTGGTCAGAGAATTGTGTATTAAGAATCCAAGGAGGAAGCAGAAGGATCGTCCAACAATACATTTTATAGGAGAACTTTATGAGTACATATCAAAGTAGCCTAAGGTAGAAAAATATGGGATCCTTGGAAACTCCGTAGTGACCATAACCATTAATGAGGTTTCCACTGGGAACACTCTCATAGACCTAGGGGAAGACATCAATGTTATGACCATTACTACATTGGAGGAATTACAATTAAAACCTCTTCTTAGACCTAGCCAACCATTTTGGAATTAGCAGATAAGACTAGGGTTATACCTGAAGGAATTTTGGATGATATCATAGTTACTTTAACTTCATGGGAGTACCTAGTAGACTTTCATGCCATCCACTCAAAGCATCCTACCAAAGGCCATCCCGTTATTTTAGTAAGACCTTGGTTAGCCACAACCAATGCATTTATTGGTTGTAGAGAGGGAGAAATGACCATCTTAAATGGACTCTCTATCCAAAAGCTCACCATGTATCCACCAGCCCAACCTATTATGGAGAATGTATGGTGGCTTGAATTTCCATATGAGAATGAGGAATGGGAATAACTTGTGTTTCCAAGTGATCATTCCTGGGAACTTTAGGGGTGCATAACAGAAAATGTGCCAAACCAGTTTATTTCTTCTATCACGCGTGTTGATTTTCCACAATATTTTCCCCAACTTGAGTACATGTTTGGGGAATAATTTCAGGAAAAATTGGACCCATCAATTATATATTCAAAATATTTCATCCTTGATATAGACGAGTCTACCACATCTTATACCATGCCCTGCGAGATTAGTCCAAGAAAATTTCTACATATAAACTCTGTGATAGATGCAAACCAACAAAAGTAGTTAGTAAGTATCCTTAAAGAACAATCAGGGGAATTCGCATGGGAATACACTGACATGAAGGGTATACACCCTGACACATTTATTCATCATATTTATACCTAGGGGGAAGTAACACCTGTTAGGAAACCCCAGAGAATAATGAACCCAACACTCAAAGATATAATAAAAGAGGAGATCCAAAAGTTATTAAATGTTGGATTTATTTATCCCATCTCTGAAAGTAAATGGGTATCCCTTATTGTAGTGGTTCCAAAGAAAGTGACCGGGAAATGGAGAATTTTTGTTGACTTCCGGGAGCTTAACAAGGCCACTCTAAAGGATTATTTTCCCCTTCCTTTCATTGACCAAGTTTTGGATACCTTGTCTAGAAAGAAATATTTCTCCTTTTTAGATGGATATAGCCAGTACAATCAAATTCTCATAGCACCCAAGGATCAGGAAAAGACTACCTTTACTTGTCCTTGGGGCACCTATGCCTATAGGGTCTTACCATTTGGGTTGTGTAATTCTCCTATCACCTTTCAAAGATCAATACTAGGGATATTTTTTTATATTATTCATGAATGTGTGGAGGTGTCAATGGATGACTTCACAGTATATGGAAATACTTACTACGAAGCCTTAGATAATTTAGAAAAAAGTCCTTATCATATGCCAAGAAATGAACTTGTCTTTAATTCATGAAAAATTTAAAATGTTGTTGACTGAAGGAGTGGTTCTAGGAAATCACATTTCATCTGAAGGGATTAAAGTCGATCCTACAAAGATTGAGTTCATCATCAGACTTCCACCGCCCAAGACTCAGAAATAGGTGAGAATATTTCTTGGACATGCCAGAGACTACTGGTTGTTTATTGAAAATTTCACGAATATTCTTGCACCCATGTTTGGATTGTTAATAAAGGATGTTGATTTTATTTGGACTGTGCAGTGTCAAACTGCCTTTGAAACCCTAAAAGATAATCTGTCTATGGAACCAGTTCTTAGGGGACCCAATTGGGCTCTCCTATTTAACATATCCACTAATGCCTATGAAACTGCAATAGGAGGAGTATTAGGGAAGAAAGAAGACCATCATTCCCATGCCATTTATTTTTTGAGAAAGAAATTGTCCCCTGTCGAGTTAAACCACATAGTTACCGAGAAGGAATTCTTGGCAATAGCTCATTCTATCAATAAGTTTCACCACTACATAATAGGTTACAAAGTATTTGTACATACAAATCACTCTGCCATAAGATTTCTCATGAATAAACCCATTACTAATTACCGAGTGACTAGGTGGATTCTTCTATTGTAAGAGTTTAATATCACCGTTCTTGACTGACCTGGAAAGGAGAATTTGGTAGCTGATTTTATTTCATGCATAAAAAATGAGGATGATGATATTCTCGTTGATGATAGTTTCTAGGATGAGAACCTTTTTTCCCTCTTTTTATATACCCCATGGTTTGTGGATATGGAAAACTATTTGGCTACTAGCAAGTTACCATCTCATTTTTCACGTCATGAAAATAATATAATTATTACACAAAGTGCCAATTACTCCTGGGTTGGCCATGACCTTTTTCGTACAGGTCCAGATTTGATTATTCATAGAATATGTGTCCGAGAAGATGACATACCATAAATTCTATGAATTTGTCATGATGGACCATGTGGTGGCCATTTTTCTCACAAACATACAACATATAAGGTGTTACATTCAGGTTACTATTGGCCTAACATTTTCAAGGATGTTTCCAAGTATGTGAGGAGTTGCGATAGTTGTCAAAGGATAGGAAGACCAACGTAAGATGATGAAATTACCTTTCATGCCCAAGTTATGATAGAACCTTTCTAGAAATGGGTCCTTGACTTTGTAGGACCAATTTCACCCATGTCTTGTAAGAAAAATTATATTTTGGTTTGTACAGATTATGCCACCAAGTGGGTAGAGGCAAAATCCCTATTTAGGGAAACAAAAAAATATGTTGTCGAATTCATTTATGAAGACATATTTACCTACGTTGGTGCTCCTCATAAAATTGTTACATACCAAGGCACTCAATTCACTTCCAAGATGATGAGAGAACTAATGGAGAAATATGGGATTAAACACTGCAAGTCTTCTCCATACCACCCACAAGCTAATGGTCAGGTAGAGTCCATAAACAAAGTTATAGAAGCTATCTTAACCAAGATTGTTCAATTGCATCATCAGGATTGGGATGATAGGCTTCCAGAGGCTCTATCGACATATCAGACCACCTGGAGAAACACCACTGGGCATACCCCTTATGAGCTAGTATATGGGAAGTTCTTATACCAATAGAATTCCATGTAAGGACCTTCCGTATTTTCGCAGAATTGGGATTAAACTTAGATGAGGCTCAGAAACAACGAGACCTACAATTAAATGAGTTGGATGAGATTAGGAAAGATGCTATCCAATGAACAATATTAGTCCAAAACTAGAGGAGCAAGTGGCATGACAAGTTTATTAAGAAGAAACACTTCCAACCTAGTGATTTGTCTTTGTTTTTTGACTCCCAATTTAAAACCTTCAAAGCCAAACCTACCACTCTATGGTTGGTTCCTTACTAGCTAGTCACTGTGTATGACAATGGGGCTGTGAAAATAAATAAAAAATGATGATGGACACATATTCTTTGTAGTAAATGGACACCGAATCAAAATTGATCATAGGCCCATTTCCAAAGAAGATTTTCTACAAGTCATGTCAACTGACAAGGCATTGGGCCTATTATATGGGGAATTCCCCCCTTTTTCTTGAATGTTTTTCTGAATTTTCGATTGTACATATGTAAATAATTTTGAATTTTGTTGATAGACAATTCTAGAGATTTTTGTACGTGTTTATTTCACCAGGAGTAGACAATTTCAAGGAAATATAAAGGAAGGATTTTTCTTCAAAATATTGCTATATTTGAACCTTGTTGTCTGCCAAGCATCAATTGAATAATGACTTCTTGTAATTAGCCACATTTTTGCAAATATTTTCATCTTTTTCTCAAGTCATCTTTAATAATAGTTTTTCTTAAACCTTCACCACTAGATATAAGGAAGTGATACCATAACCATCAGACTTATAGGTTACTCATATAGTATTCCCAAGAATCCTAAGTAAGTGAGTAAAGTATCTTTATTAAAGAGTGACAAGGAGGTTTGGTTAGCGGTTAGCCATGGAAACATGAAAATAACTTAAAAAAAAATAAGAAAGTGAGTTGAGCCTAAGGATACCTTTCTATTCTTTCCCAATAGTACCATCCAGTACACACTAAACATGATTGATTATATCATATATTTAAATAGGCTACATCTGCTTAAGTACCCCTTACATCAAGGAAATAACTAAGGAATATATAAAGGAAAGTCATCCTCTAACACAAATATGATCCCAATCTAAAAAAGAAAACAAAAAAAAATAAAAAAATTCAGAGTTGTCCCCCGATATTCTTGCACAAAGTAATCCTATATTAAAATATTAAAAGGTGGAGGTGTTGGATTACTGAGAGGCGAGGGNATTATAATCCTTTTTCTTCAAATGTTATATAAATGTATAATTATTATCCAATAATGAGCAGTAATATATAAACAATCACACACATACACACTACACCAGTGTTTTACGTGGAAACCCAAATCGGGAGAAAACCATGTAATTCTTTTTCTTATATGTCTTGAAGAATTACATTCATTGAAAGCACCAAATTCCTTTGTCTTCTAGCTACAACTCGAAGGAGGCTCCAACCCCCTAGTTTTTCAGGCTACAACCTGAGGGAAGCTCCAACTCCCCAAATCTATGGCTATAAACAGAAGGAGGCTACAACCCCCAATTCTCTTCGGCTACAACCGGAAGGTGGCTACAACCACCTGTCCTTGCCCTATCCTGCCACCCTGAAGTAGAAGTAGAATGATGGAACCACTGTCACACTATCACTGTGAGATATACCGCTATACACCTGAACCAATAAATCTGAACCATGCATCAACCATGCATCAACCTGT
>SNQJ01S0029323.1:101688-117632 GCA_010110895.2 Picea sitchensis | reverse complement strand
TATTTAAATATTAAATCAATATACTGTCATTCTCATTCATGCATGTAATGTAGCTAGATCCATTGATTCATTCATACATCATTATAACATTTACTCATAGAAAGTAAAAGGAAGACAAACATTCAATCACATAACATAGGTTTTACCATGTTTCACCCCCTCCTGGGCTACGTCCACAAAGATATAGCTCTTAAGATCTTTTATTATGGTAGTTCCAAAACTATAGTGCCACTCGCTTTACAACTCATTCTCAGTTGGGTTGAGATCTATTATGAGGTAGAATAGATCACACCATGCTCCTCGGCCTATGATATAAACCTCAATATCTACCCTTATGAATCCCTACACCTCCCTAGCTTACAATATTGGATCACATTATAGTAGTTTTATAGACTAGACGTTACTCCTTCTCCCGCGAGTAACACTCCATAGTCCGAACCTTTCAACTCCCCTCAACTACTGGCTCCCTACCTAGACCTGCTAGGTGTGTATTTATATTTGTTTCTGGCTCATCAACCATTACAATTTATTACAAAAACCCTAACCCTAGAGCTGTTAGGTATTCCATGCATGCATGTGTGTTGCTTTTCCTTCCAGATATTGCTTTCCTCTTGCATGCCTTTCTTCCCAAAATAACCCTTATTTCTGATTTGGCCTACTTCCAACAGTCAGAGACCCAAAGAAATGACTGACTAACTTGCTATGGAAAACTAGGGAGCACAGAGAACACCACTAAGAAGAAAAGTCTAAAATGATACAAGAAAAAAAAAAAAACTTTTGAGTGCTTCCAACCCAAGGAGATGAGGTCTTGATCATCCAAATCATTCACAAAGGAAAACAGCTGGCTAGGAGAAGAAGTTACCCAAACCTCCAACCGATGGTCCCTTCGATTGTCACCCATAAAATATAGAGTCTTCCTCAAGTACCATGATACACCCCTCACAGTCACCTGTGTGTCAACCTATATAATATAAACTAGGCCACCAACCTATAATAAACAACCAGGGGGATACAATCTCAACCGAGCGAGTGTATCGGAAGGGTAACTAAGCCTGAAGATCCTCCCAAGGCCAAAATCACTCTTAGAGTACCTTGGATGGATCCAAGTGTCTTATAGGCTTGACACAACTTGGGCAAGTAATGCTATAGTATTCACCCCCAATACACACTCTCCCAAATGCTTTGTTGGGATCAGGAGTGTATATCTTTGTCATTGTCCTCCACGGGGCCTCGTGTTTGACTCCTGTGTTAGAGGAGCTTCCTGGATTGAGTAATTACAAGGTGTATTTTTCACACCCTAGCACACACACCTTAGTTAAGTTTTGGTTGGACTTGGAGAGTTTACCTCTCCACACCTAATCCAAGGCCCTAGCCAAAGATATTGGTGAACCCTAGAAAAAATGTTACTAATATATTTTAGATTAGCGCATTCATTTTAGGGGATTTTCTTACTCAAGGAATGGAAGTGAAACTGATTTTGTTTGAGACTCTTGCAAAAATAAAACTTTACACTAATCCTTCAAATGAAAATATTTTCAAGGAATAAAAATCATGAACAATCCTTCAAATTTAAAAATGCAATCTTTTCTCCTTTTCATGCAAAATGCACAATGCAACTTTTGAGTGAAACAAAAGAGAAAATGAAAGGATTTTATTTATTATTTTTCTTTTGAAATGATTTCAATATGAAAATAAAAAAAAACTCTATGGTAATTATTTTTCTTTTTCAAACAACAATGCAAAGAAAGAGAGAGACCTAAATAGCATAAAACCTAGGTTTTCTTTTTATATTTTCTTTCAATAAAAGAAAAATTAACAATATATGCTAAATGAAATTGCAGAATACAGAGATAAGAGGATTTATTTTTATTATTTCATAAACAATCTAAGCCTGCAAACTGTCTAAACCCCAAACAACAGAATATTTTGGAACTCAGGAAGACATGGGAACCACAATTTTCCTGAAAGAAAAGGAAAATCTTTTGAAACAATTCTCCAAAAAAAAAAAGATGCGTGTTGTGAAAGACAAGATTTTTTAGCTAGGAAAAATCTTTGACATCATGCCACTCATTTTTCTTAAATTTCAAGCTAAAAATAATCCAAAAAAGCTAGGAAACACATAGAGACAAGAATATTTATTTATTTATTTCATAAACAATTTGAGCCTGCAAACTATCTAAACTTGAAACAGTATAAGATTTTGGAAGTCAAGAATTCCTAAGAACCACAAGTTTTCTAAAAGAAAAGGAAAATATTTTGAAAATTTTCTCCAAAAACACATAGATGTTTTTTGTGAACAACCAGCTTGCGTATGTACACAAGTTGTGTATAATGCAGAACGTGTATGTATGCATGTTGTATAGAGAAAAAGGTGCATACACCTCTATAAGTTTTCAAAAAAAGAAAAATTTTGGACAGAAAAAATGGGAAAGGGAAGCTGGTAGGAACCTGGAAGGTGACCAGAGACCCAACCTGACTAAAAAACTCAGAAAACTTAGAAAGAAACTGAAAGTAAAATCAAACCAAGATCTCCCACTAAGACCCTAGAGAGACTCCATAGTGGAGTCTCCAATTCTTCTCAGGGAAAATCCCCCTATACTGGGTTTAAGGTAAAGGAAGAGTGCTAACTCCCTTAAAATATTTTTATACCCTTAAAATACCCCAAAAACATCTAAGAAAAATGATGAGAGAGAAATTTAAGATAGTTAATGAGTGCACCTTTAGTCCTTGTGGTTGGTGTAGCCCTATTTCACTTGTTCTCTCCTCCTATATCATGGGTCTCCTCCCAAAGTTGACCTGCAAAAGATTAGGAATACCATGCAAAAACATATGCAATCTCTACTGATCACTTTAAAATTTTAGACATATATATAAATGCACAAATCAACAAAATCATGTAAACATAGGGTTTTGGGACAAGATTGAACTATTTTATTCAATTTCAAGACAAAAAGGATTACAGCCTTTGTCAGCAACAACTCCACGAACCAAGTCTGGGCTCCTATATTGTGGATCCAAATGCATCAATCTCACATTATCTCCTCACAACCAACATATCACCTAGGGAAGGAGGAGGGGTTGCATAAGGAGAAAGGCTGGAGGGGAAGGCTGAGGCCAAAACGCAGAATAGGATGCACATCTTGGG
This sequence comes from Picea sitchensis, assembly GCA_010110895.2. Lineage (NCBI taxonomy): Eukaryota > Viridiplantae > Streptophyta > Pinopsida > Pinales > Pinaceae > Picea > Picea sitchensis. The sequence goes on along the minus strand of SNQJ01S0029323.1, from coordinate 114,487 downwards.
CTAAGAAGGGGAAGGGATTTTGGCAGAGTTTTCTTATTCTCCTGCTTATGTTCCATAAATGACTCCACAAGACATCTTTTTATATGAGAAAAAGATGGTTATTTAGTTTGGGGACAGGATACAAGGGGTAAAATGGTTAGGAAACCCTTTATAGCTCGTAAACTCCACTGAATTTCGTGCAATTTTATATTTTTTGCAAATTTTGGAGGTAAACATGGGATAATTAGCATGCACCCCATGTATGTATACAAGATAACTACCATGCAACACATGTATGTACGTGGGATATTAGTGTATCAGGGCACGCAAACTATCCAAAAAATGGTTTTTTAAAAGGAAGCCTCAACAATATTTTGGCAAAGTGTGTAAATGGAAGGGCCAATGTCTTGTATGCACAGATAAGGAATTTCTGGACTATAACAATGCTACAAACATTAGTATGCATCAATCATATTTAAAGAGTAGAATTTTAGATGTTATTGTTACAGATCAACATTACCTACATGTAAAAGAAAGCTTATAGCAAGAAAATGTACATCAAAAAATTAAAAAATATCAGATGAGGGAAGATGGATTACTTATGCATAAAAATAGAATTTATGTTCCTACTTCCAAAGAACTTAGGAATTTGGTATCAAAATAAATGCATAATGTTCCATATGTCAGACATCCTGGTTACCAAAAAAAATTTGCAGGAGTAAGAAGCCAATTCTTTTGGCCATGAATGAAAAAATATGTTGTTGATTACATTGCTAGATGCATGGAATGTCAGAGAGTGAAGGCTTAGCATAGGCACCCAATGGGTTTTCTACAACCATTACCAATTCCATAAAATAAATGGGAAGTGGTAACCATTGATTTTATAACTAAATTTCCCAAGACAACAATAAAACATGACTCAATAATGGTAGTGATTGATAAATTGACAAAGGATGCTCATTTTGTTCTTGTAAAAATGATTCATACAACAACCAATATTGCATAAATTTACATGAGAGAGATTTCTTGGTCGCATGGGATGCCTAAGGCAATTGTTTCATACAAAGATACAAACTTTAATTCAAATTTATGGAGGGGATTGTTTAAAGGATTTGGTACAAATATGAACTTTAGCACAACATACCATCCACAATCAGATGGGAAGATAGAGAGAGTCAACCAAGTAATTGAAGACATTTTGAGAATGTATGTGATGGATAAGTCATCTAAGTGGGATGATTACTTTCACTTGGCTAAGTTTTCCTATAATAATGGGTATCAAACTTCATTGAAAATGAGCCCATTTGAAGCTTTGTATGGTAGGAAATGAAATAATCTAGTGATTTGGGACAATCCATGAGACATAGTGGTACTTGGGCCAAAATTGCTCAAGGATATGGAAGACCAGATGGTTAGAATTAAGCAAAATTTAAAGGAAGCTCAAGATAGACAGAAAAATTGTGTAGATAAGAACAAGATAACTAGAGAATTTAAAGTGGGGGAGCATGTGCTTTTAAAAGTGAAGCCCAATAAGGTCTATTTGAAGTTGGGTAGTTGTACAAAGCTAGCAAGAAGATTTTGTGGTCCATTTGAGATATTGGACAAAAGAGGGCCAATTGCATACATGCTTGAATTGCCTGCTTCCATGAATGTGCATAATGTATTTCATGTCTCTTTGCTAAAAAAATATTTACATGATCCTAACCATGGTATTGATTGGCATCTGATTCAGGTGGAGATAGAGGGAGACTTTCAGGTCCAACAAATGTGAATATTGGACAGAAAAGTCAAAATGCTCCAGGATCGAGTTATAGAGATGGTAAAAGTATAGTGGATATGCTACAATCCTGAAGATGATAGTTGGAAGCATGAAGATGCCATGTGGGCATAGTACCTGCAAATTTTTGAATAAATTTTGAAATTTTGATTTATGTTTTGTATATGCATTGAGGATAGTGCCAAAATAAGGGGGAGGGGAATGTAATACCCCAATTTTGAACCCCGTATTAAATAATGTATTTTGTTAGTTTATGAAAGGCCATAGTGCCCAAACAATTAAGACAGGTCAGTGTACCTAGGAAATGTAATGTTTTGATCATTATTAATAATAAATACATCATTGGCTACTAGATAGATAAGGAAAAGAGTTATAGGGGGATATGATTCCACAAGAGAGGGGTTTGAGGGGATAAATATTCATTTTATATTTTATTTACCCATATATGTTTTAATCGAGAAGAGTGGTTACATGAGCTTCTTGGGGAAGGTCATATGGTTGTTGATTTGCAAGTAAATATATAAACCCATCTTGTGGGATGTTTGGGGGTTCTTCTCCACTCACTCACTCATTATTCATTTTTCACACCTTTCATTTTATTCTCTCTCCATTTATTCTTTCGCCCACTCGTCATTCCTCATTCGTGTTTTTGTCTTGGGAAATAAAATTGAATTTTTGGAGAGGAGCCATGGTTTTGTTGGCTATAATAATTTTTGGTGTATTCAAGCCATGAATTAATTCCTGAATGTCTAATATGCATTGGCATGTGTTAATTTTTTCGCACAGCTCTAAATCCTGAGAGTCCCAGCATGGATATTTTTTACCAGATGCACTAGAGCCCTAGAAGAAGGTGGAAAACTTGAGGGACTATGTGGCAGAGAAGGGGTTGCATTCTCTTGGGTTGTGCAGGCTGGGTAGAAGAGAGATGGTGTACTTTGGATTTATTTGTGTGCTGAAAATACTATGAGAGCTTGACTGTTGACTGGTTTTAGAAGATGAGTGACACTCTGGAACTGTCCTTGTGGATTCATATCCCTGGCTCAGCGGTGACATTGTTGTTGAGACTTGGAACAAACATGTCTACGGTTGGGTGGAATGTCCTTGGTATGCATCCATTTGATGATTCATTTCATTAAAGATAAATGCTCTCTGTCATGGTTTTATTTACCTTTGTATTTATCTTGTTGTGTATTTATTTATCTATGAAATTCGTATCTATAATATGCATTCTTGTTGGTTATTGTTGTGCATGGAATATGTCTCATTTCTTTATGTTGTAGCATGAATCTTGAACTTTGCATGTGAATATTTCATGCCTCTTTATTAATTAGAAATTTATTTGAATTCAAAATTAGCTCAGAAGTGAGTTTTTAGGTAGCATGCCCCACCTATGGTTGGCTAGGTATGTTACCGCTTGAAGTAGAGCATCCTGACCTAGGTGTGGTTGGGTACGCTACACCAATTCTTATAGTTCTATTTAAATTTTTGAAAATTAACCAAAACTTTATATAATTCATATGAGAGGTTTGTTTTCATGAGAAAGAAGAAACTAGTGTCAATGATCAAGGAAGTTTATTATGTGAGGCGTTGTTACTTCGAGGAAAATTGTGTGTAGGAACTACTGGAAAAGGAACCAAATTGGATCAGATCAATATTATCGAGTGGCCAATAAGTGCTACAAAGTGTGATTTTTTGGAGTTGATGTGAGGTGTCGATTGTTGTCTTGATATATGTTGTTTTGGTTATGGTTTGTATCTTCATGGGTGTGAGGAACTACTTAATAGCCTACCAGATCCATGTATTCATGGTCTCCCTCATCCATATAGCATGGGTTTCCTTCTTGTGTGGAAATATTTTAGTTGTGAATTGGTGTTATATCAAAGATTTTGGTTGGTGCCACTTATATTTCCCTTCAAAATCAAATCACATCTCATCATTTGTGCAGATAATCCAATGATATGGTCCATATATGAGATGGGTTTTCATTATTAAATGTCATATTCAATAGCCAATAATGAACACAAACTTGTTGCATAACTTTGATATACATATTAACCAACATAATGAGTGATTTCCATTTTGAATGAAAGAGATAAAAAGATGATAAATATGTGTTGATTAAATAGGAAGAAAATAGACAAATCATTGGTTCATGGTGTAGATTGATATGCCTCAATCTCTTATTACAAGACGATGGAAGATCGATTGAAACTATAGATATATAGATATACATTAGAAACTATATCTAAAATGGATCTTGAATAAAAAAATTATAATCTTTGATTTATAATATGATCTGATTTGATATACAATTTGGGAACTATGGCAGATTTGATCTACAATGTTGAATATATTATTGTNATATATAGATATACATTAGAAACTATATCTAAAATGGATCTTGAATAAAAAAATTATAATCTTTGATTTATAATATGATCTGATTTGATATACAATTTGGGAACTATGGCAGATTTGATCTACAATGTTGAATATATTATTGTATGCAGATAAGGAAAATTGCTTTCATTGGAAGATCATTGATGTTCATGTACTGTCAACTGAGCTCGTCATTAGGTATTTCATTTTATAAACCACAGATCTTCAATCAAGGAGATTGTGGGAACTATTTGCATGAGCAACAACTTAGTAGGAAATTATGATCTCAAATATCCACAATCCACTTTTACACAAAACAATTTAGATCCACTAACAGATCATAACCTTGATGATTATAAATCCATAAATTCCACACATGATCATCTCACAACTATTTATATCTAGTTATACATTGGTGTTAGTGATCCAGGTTGATATTGGTGGCCACCCACCTATTCCAACTGGCTCCTCTTGTCCATTTTTAGTTCACCGCATTCTTCTGTACTTTTTTGTGGTTGCGGGTTCTACACTTCTAGGGTTGTCTGAATCCCTACACATATTCTAGGTGGATACTGGTGGCCTCTCACCTAATCCAAGTGGATTATTTTGTATGTTTTAATGTCAACACATCTTGTTGTACTTCTAAGTTTGTTTTGGATCCCTATACAATGTTTTTTTGGCTCGCCACAGTCAAACTATAGAAAGAGTCATATTTTTATGGTGTAATGTGTATTTCTATGAAATACCTTTCCAACGGTCTATCACGTGCCTAAACGAAGGTCATATGAAAAAGTTACGACCCCAAGAAGTTGAGGTACCAACTTTCCCATAGGGGCCCACATGACTTTTGGTGTTTCACTTCCCAGGGTTAGGTTTTTGGATGTCTATGGTTTTGGAATTCATGAGTAATATCAAAAAGGTGTCTGGAGCCTCATTGTAATCATTCTTTTCAGAGGAATGAACGTAGTAGCCACATCGCTTCTTGGATATATCTACCACCATTCGAGCAAGTATTTTAGTTCTGCAGTTTTATAGTTTCAACTTATTTCATTTATTGAATAGAAGATATTGTTCACTGGATGTTTGTGTTGTTCTTCATATCTCTATGTTTATTGTATTCAGTCTATTAATCAGTTCATTCCACTCCTAAATATGGATCAGTAGTATCAAAGCAGTCTCCTCTTCATTTATTTTTCTTCGTGAATTTCCCCGACAAGATCTGGGTACAAGAAGATGGCACTCGAACCAATCGATTCATTGTAATATCGGTCGCGTCGAGCCCAGAAACAACCCATGGGAGATGAAAATAAAGACGATGGAGCAATATATCCTTTTAAAATGTTTCTTGAGGAAGCCCTTGTGTGAAAAAGGAACGAAATGATGGACAACTTTGCGCATATCCTCCAGTGGCTACCCACAAGAGAAGAATCTTCATGAAGAGGCCATGAAACCCCCTTCAAGGTACAGGTAAATTTTGATATTCCATTATTTGAAGGAATAATAGATGCGAATGCTGTAGATAAATGGTTGAATTTACTCAAAGGGTATTTTTTAGTCCACAATTTTTCCTATAATATCCCAAGGTCGAGCCCCAGTTGTAATTATGAACGTAACATGTTTTGTAGGCTGGTGAGACAAGTGATTATAAGTTGATAGGCTTATTTGTTTATTAGGCTGGAGATCCTAGATGTTAAAAGGCCAGGAGCCTATTTTGTACATGTAAATATTCATATTTTTAATATAACAACATCGTTGCATGTAGACCGACCACAAAGAAAGAGTTAAGGGGGACTAAACTTCACTGGGTAGGGAAAGGCATGGGAATGTGAGTCTAGGAAAGAAGGGATAATCTTGAGGGCTTAACCCAAGGGAATATTATAAGGTGTTTCCTGAAAAATACTAAAGTTGGGAAATAAACCCAGTTATCCTAAGTTCCTTTGGGGAGGGGAATAAAATCCAAGTGGAGAGGAACAAGCTCCTGAAGAGCCAAGTGTTAACCAGGAGGCATGCATATTTATGTGGGAATTACCACCATTGTGGGGGTTCTAAATCACCATTTTGTCTCTCTCATGATTCACGATTCAAACGATTCTCCCCATCTGTTACCCCAATTGACCAACGCACCCAACAAGCACACAATAATTGTGGAATGCCATTATGGAATTCCTGAAACACCCCGAACCTCTGCAACAAGACCAAATTAATGCCCTCATTGTACTTGTACCTTGGGGGGGTTACCTTCATATTGTCTTATCAGTACTGTTCCCCACATCCAGTTTCTATTTCTTCCATCACCATGCCCATGTGTTGAGGAGAGAGAATGAAGAAGCAGGTTGTTAGGCCTGTGAGAAACTCTCTCCAGGTTAGAGAGTGTGTTGAGGAAGTGAGATCTCCTAGAGGAAGTCAAGTAGAAGATACAGAGCTATGAGAATTCCTAATCCATCCTATTGTTGAAGCCCTAGAAAGGGATGTGTAGCATCCGATGGACTGTGTGACAGTGAAGGTGTACACTCCTGGGGTGGAACATGCATGTGGGGAATGAGAGTTTGTGAGTTGTGGGCATAATTGACTCCCTGGAGGAAATCCTTCTTATTGTACTGTGCAACTTCATGTTTTCCCTTCCTAGCCTAGGAATCCCTTTCCTGGTGGAGTTTAGTCCCACCTCGGGGGTGACCCACTATTGAGAGTGATGAGAAACATGGTTTAAGGATGGGAGGTTTGTGGAAGGTCTGCACATAGTTAGTGTACTTCAATTAAAAGATAAGTACCATTTCCAATTTTGGTTACATGTTGTGTATTTATATATGTTGTTATTTCTGTGATTACTGCATGCATGATTTTACTGTTATTTATGCATTATGTTGTGTGATAGAAGAATGTAAATCATCTATTAAATATTGGTATGTGTTATTGTCTGTTCTACAAGAATATGTGTATGTGCATAATATTTATGTTTGGTTAAAATTGCATTAGATATATATAGGTATATTAGAAAAAAATTTGTTTAGTCAGTGATGATGCATGGCCTGTGGGTTGTTGGGGACGTTACAACTTGGTATCAGAGTAGAAAAGAAAATATACAGTTGATTAGGTAGAATTACCTGACAGAGGTTGAGGGATGGGGACGTTACAAATTGGTATCAGAGAAGAAAAACAAAGATACATTTGATTAGGTAGCGTTACGCGACAAAGATTGAGGGTCGGGGACGTTACAAATTGGTATCAGAGCCATGGTTTCAACACTGAGCCTGGATGGGCCATGTTACTAGAAGTTGAAGCAAAAGTTTCAAATAGGAATTGTTGTCGAAACATATAAATACGAGTTAGGAGCGCCTCTGGGTGCCAAGATAATACCTTGGCCACATTATGCAGCTCGGGAGGTATAACGTCTTTTGGAATGGCAACATAGAAAGAATCCACACCAACTGTTGTGTTGGGACACAAGGTTTGAACTTGGGGCATAAGATCTGCACAGGGAAAGGGCCAACTTTTCCAGTCGTCAGATCTAGAAAAAGGTTCTTGAGAGTTAACCTGAAAGTCATTTGGACTTCGCAACATCGGCGAAGTTTGTGTTTTATAGAGAAAAATGGGTTGAAGCCCGAAGTTTCGAAGTCCCAGAGGGGATCTACACTGTATATCTAGGGAGAAGTGTTACCGTTGGATTTGACCAAGGACAAATTAGAGCTGTTAGATCAAGTCAAAAGAAAGAGGTAAGGCACAGTGGTGAAAAAAAGATCTCATCCATCATATCTGAATGCAAGTGATTGTGATCTGTAGAACTCACAACAGTTCGGAAGTTTGGTACTTTGGGAGAAATAGAGTTTGCTAAGGAGAAAACTCTTGAAGTCCTGAAGTCCTGAAGTCCAGAGTTAATTTGGACGGTTCATCAAAAAGGACATGTGTCGATAGATCGACTTATTATGGAATTCAGCATTCGGGAGAAACAAGGTGTGAATAGAGAGAAAAATCCTGATGTCTGGAGTTAATATGGACCGTTTGTCGAAAGAAACACATGTCGGTAGATCAATGTATTCGATAGCTTGACGTTTGGGAGAAACAAAGTGTGCTAGAGAGAAAACACCCGAAGTCCAGAGTTAATCCAGACCATTCATCAAAAGGGACACGTGTCGACAGATCGACTTGTTTGGGAATTTGGAATTCAGGAGAAACAAGGTGTGAATAGAGTGGAAAAATCTTGAATTCTCGAGTTCATCAAGAACGTTCTTCAAAAGAAACTCATGTCAGAATATCATTTTTTTCGAGAGTTCGGTGTTTGGGAGAATTGGAGTGTGCTAGTGTGGAATCTCCCGAAGCCTCGAATCCCAAAGTCCTAAATCTGAAGGACAGAAGTGGTGTGGCATGATGACATCACTAGTGGTGATGTGTACCTTTCCTAGATATGCCATGTGCCACCACCTTAGTTGTTAACATTTTTACTATGTGGACCTCTAAAGGTAAGAAAATTCAAAAGTTTGATGTTTGAGAGAATTGGAGTGTGCAAGTGTGAAATATTTCAAATCCCCAAGTCTCGAAGTGACGTGGCCAACTGACATCACTAGGGATAACATGGACACATGGGATGTGTGCCACGTGTTAGTGAGTTAAGAACCCTTTGAAGATATAAATTCCAGTTAGAACATGACATGTGTCATCAACCATATTGGGCCACATGTCCTCTTCTAGTATTTTTCCATGTGGAGCTCCTCTCGAGAATGGGTAGTGGGGCCCCTGATGAATACATAAAGCAATTAAAACCTTGGCGAAGTATTTAGAAAGATCGGACCCACAATAACTTGGTCATAGTGGATGCATGGTGCTAAATCCTGCAATCCAGAGACTTGGCACTCTGGAGAAACTTGGTCAACAAGTGTTTAAGTATGAAAACTCTCGAAGGCCCGAAGGCTGGAATATATCTCCACCATTGGTCACAGTGGACGTGTGGCACTAGATGTTGTAGTTTGGAGAACTTGGCACTCTGGATGAATTGTGTTCAAGTGTGAAGACTCCCAAAGGCCCGAAGGCCAGATTATACCTCGACCATTGATCACGAAGGACACACGATAGAAGATGTGGTAGTCTGGAGACTTGACACTCCAAAAGAAATGGTTCATGATGGAATGGGAGGAAGAAATTCCTAAAGTTTCATAGCGCTGAAGTAACGTAACGTGATGTCATTACCAGGGGTGACATGGAAGTATTCAGATATTTTCAGTTCAGGAGTGCTTGGGTGTGCAGATTTGAAATCCTCCAAAGTCCCAAAGCCCCGAAGCTCCAAATTCCTGGAGCCCTGAAGCCCGAATTTCCATAGTAAATATCATTCCTTGGATGCTGGGAAGACGTGGACCATTGATCCACCCTACTTCACGATTTCTCCAATTCGACACTCCGAGAGATTTGTTGTGATGTGATTTGTGTCCTCTTCTAGTATTTCTCCATGTGGCACTACTCTTGATCAGGGGTAGTGGGGCCCCTGATGAATACATAAAGCAATTAAAACCTTGGCGAAGTATTTAGAAATATCAGACCCATGATAACTTGGTCACTGTGGATGCATGGTTCTAAATCCTACAATCCAGAGACTTGGCACTTCGGAGAAACTTGGTCAAAAAGTGTTTAATTATGAAAACTCTGGAAGGCTCGAAGGCCGAAGTATATCTCCACCATTGGTCACAGTGGGCGTGTGTCACCTGATCCTACAGTTTGGAGAACTTGGCACTCTGGATGAATTGTGTTCAAGTGTGAAGACTCTCAAAGGCCTGAAGGTTGGATTATACCTCGATCATTGATCACGAAGGACACGTGACATAAGATGCAGTAGTCCAAAGACTTGACACTCCAAAAGAAATGGTTCGTGATGGAATGGGAGGAAGAAATCCCCGAAGTTTTGTAGTGATGAAGTAACGTAACCTGATGTCATTACCGGGGGTGACATGGAAGTATTCATAGATTTGCGGTAGAAAAGTGTTTGGGTGTGTATATGTGAAATCCTCCGAAGTCCTGGACCCCCGAAGCTCCAAAGTCCCGGAGCCTTGAAACCCAAAGTTTCATAGTAAATATCAGTCATTGGATGCTGGGAAGACGTGGACCGTTGATCCACCCTAATTCACGAGTTCTCCAATTCAACACTCTGGGATATTTGTTGTGATGTGATTTGGAAACCTCCAAAGCTCCGGAGCCCCAAAGTTTCAAGACTCTGGATAAGAGCCTAACTATTAGCACTTGCACAACCGTGGTCACATGCAATTTAAGGGTTGAATAAAAGGGACTAGCACTCGAAAGTGAATTATAGAACATAACAAGGCTCAGAGATAGAGCCATGGGGATTCTTGATCGAAAAGACCCACAAAAAATGGAGTCTAATATTATTTTGTTGAATCATATTGTTTATGTTATTCTAGAAAATGATTAAAGATTGGTATCCTGACAAAAATTTGGTTGACTTCACATTTTGCAAAGTTAGCAATTGTTAGAACCGAATAGGATTGTTACATAGTGCAGAGAAATGGAGGAGGCACATGATGCTTACAGTCCAGAGGATGAGGTTAGAGGAATGGATGTCCATTTGGGAGTTGAAGGAATGAACTCCAATGGGCATGGAGAGGAAATAAATAAAGAAGTGAGCATGATGAAAATCATTAAAAATTTGCAAAAATATGTCCAAATTCACTAGGAAGATAATGAAAGGCTTAAGAGAGACAAGGTGAAACATGAAGAATTTAATATGAAGTTAATGCGAAGTCTGGAAAGAATTGAAAGGAAGCTGTATAAGGAGAGTGGCTCCAACAAATCAAGAATTCATGGGACCCCTGAGAAGAAAGGAAGATCAAGGAGTGGTAGAATACATCACCAACACTCCCAAAAGCATTCCCATAGGAGAGCACATAGTAGCTCAAGTCCATCCCCTATCATGAAACATAGGACGTCTAGGGTGGATGATTTGATAGGAGAAATGAATAAGATCAAACCTCCTACTTTCGATGGAGAGCATAAGAAGGATGAAGATGATGAGACATGGATTCTAGGCATGAGGACGTACTTCCAATTGAAAAACTATTCTTCTCATGCAGAGGGAATAATTTCCATCTACCAACTTAAAGGAAAGGCATCCATATGGTGGGATCAACTGGTGAAAGTACAACACCTCAAGGAGAAAAATGTAACTTGGAAGGAATTCAAGAAACATTTTGAAAAGAAGTACTTAGCTAAGAGATACTATGACAAGAAGATGAAAGAATTCTTCGAACTTGAACTAGGCAGCATGACTATAGATGAATACGAGAGGATATTTCTAGAGTTGTTGAAGTATGTCCTTTTCATTAAGGATGAGGTAGTAAATATCCAGAGATATTTGAGTGGGTTTCTATCTTTCATCAGTGATAAAATCCAATATGATAATCCCAAGACTCTGGAAGAAACTATAAGGAGAGAAAAATTATTATATGATCAGCAGAAAGGAAAGCCTACTTTCCAAAAATCTTGGGAATACAAGAGAAAGTTTAAGAGGGAGTAGAGGAAGAAGGGAAACAAGCCACCATTTTTCAGAAATAGTCCTCAAGGACAACCAGTTTTGAGAGAGCCCAGGATGGCTAAAGTAGGTGGGCAAAAGCCAAGGTAGACACCTATGCAACGTTGGGGCTGTAAGGGAGATCATAAGTATAGGGATTGACCTCACAGAAAGGACAAGGTTATATATGTTCATCATGTTCAACAAGAAGAAATAGTGGAGGACATGGGAAGAAGAGTACCAAGAATCTATGCATCTCTGGAAAACAATAAATTTGAGTTTCAATCACACATGATTGAAGTCGAAGGTATGATCAATAACCATGACCTTACTATTTTAATTCACTCAGGGGCTAGTCATATCTATGTAGATCCTAAGGTAGTGGAAATATTTCAATTACCAATAAGAAAGCATGGGAAATATTGGTTGGTGCTGCCAGCTACAGGAGTCAAGAGAAAGGTCGTTGAGTTGTTTAAATCATGTCCACTAGAAATGAATGGACTGAGTACCAAGGAAGATTTGAACATATTTCCTTTGGGATAATATCATTTTCTAATTCATATGGATTGGTTGTACCAGCACCATGCCATATTATACTATCATATAAAGGCATTAACTTCCTTAGACAAGGAAGGAAATCAGATACCAGTCTAAGGAATTCCCAGGGATGTTACTGTCCAGGAAATCTCATAAATACAACTAAAGAAGTGTTACAGAAAGGGATTTCAAATATTTGTGTCCCATATGGAGGAAGCATCTAAGGATAAGGTGCCAAATATGGAGGATCATGTTGTCCTGGAATATTTTGAAGATGTGTTCAAGGAGGTACCAGGACTACCTCCAAAGAGAGATATTGATTTCTCTATAAATTTAATTCCTGGAGTAGCTCCAGTATCAAAGACTCCTTACAGAATGAGTACACCAGAGTTGAAAGAGATGCAAATGTAGCTTGAAGAACTTTTGAAGAAGGGGTATATACGCCTAATTGTGTCACCTTGGGGTGCTCCAGTATTGTTTGTGAAGAAGAAAGATGGGACATTGAGATTGTGCATCAATTTAAGACAGTTGAACAAAGTGACTATAAATATCAAGTATCCTCTACCAAGGATTGATGATCTCTTCGATCATTTGAAGGATGAAAGGATATTTTCAAAGATAGA
>SNQJ01S0029323.1:78723-101678 GCA_010110895.2 Picea sitchensis | reverse complement strand
AATTATTATAGCCAACAAAACCATGGCTCCTCTCCAAAAATTCAATTTTATTTCCCAAGACAAAAACACGAATGAGGAATGACGAGTGGGCGAAAGAATAAATGGAGAGAGAATAAAATGAAAGGTGTGAAAAATGAATAATGAGTGAGTGAGTGGAGAAGAACCCCCAAACATCCCACAAGATGGGTTTATATATTTACTTGCAAATCAACAACCATATGACCTTCCCCAAGAAGCTCATGTAACCACTCTTCTCGATTAAAACATATATGGGTAAATAAAATATAAAATGAATATTTATCCCCTCAAACCCCTCTCTTGTGGAATCATATCCCCCTATAACTCTTTTCCTTATCTATCTAGTAGCCAATGATGTATTTATTATTAATAATGATCAAAACATTACATTTCCTAGGTACACTGACCTGTCTTAATTGTTTGGGCACTATGGCCTTTCATAAACTAACAAAATACATTATTTAATACGGGGTTCAAAATTGGGGTATTACATTCCCCTCCCCCTTATTTTGGCACTATCCTCAATGCATATACAAAACATAAATCAAAATTTCAAAATTTATTCAAAAATTTGCAGGTACTATGCCCACATGGCATCTTCATGCTTCCAACTATCATCTTCAGGATTGTAGCATATCCACTATACTTTTACCATCTCTATAACTCGATCCTGGAGCATTTTGACTTTTCTGTCCAATATTCACATTTGTTGGACCTGAAAGTCTCCCTCTATCTCCACCTGAATCAGATGCCAATCAATACCATGGTTAGGATCATGTAAATATTTTTTTAGCAAAGAGACATGAAATACATTATGCACATTCATGGAAGCAGGCAATTCAAGCATGTATGCAATTGGCCCTCTTTTGTCCAATATCTCAAATGGACCACAAAATCTTCTTGCTAGCTTTGTACAACTACCCAACTTCAAATAGACCTTATTGGGCTTCACTTTTAAAAGCACATGCTCCCCCACTTTAAATTCTCTAGTTATCTTGTTCTTATCTACACAATTTTTCTGTCTATCTTGAGCTTCCTTTAAATTTTGCTTAATTCTAACCATCTGGTCTTCCATATCCTTGAGCAATTTTGGCCCAAGTACCACTATGTCTCATGGATTGTCCCAAATCACTAGATTATTTCATTTCCTACCATACAAAGCTTCAAATGGGCTCATTTTCAATGAAGTTTGATACCCATTATTATAGGAAAACTTAGCCAAGTGAAAGTAATCATCCCACTTAGATGACTTATCCATCACATACATTCTCAAAATGTCTTCAATTACTTGGTTGACTCTCTCTATCTTCCCATCTGATTGTGGATGGTATGTTGTGCTAAAGTTCATATTTGTACCAAATCCTTTAAACAATCCCCTCCATAAATTTGAATTAAAGTTTGTATCTTTGTATGAAACAATTGCCTTAGGCATCCCATGCGACCAAGAAATCTCTCTCATGTAAATTTATGCAATATTGGTTGTTGTATGAATCATTTTTACAAGAACAAAATGAGCATCCTTTGTCAATTTATCAATCACTACCATTATTGAGTCATGTTTTATTGTTGTCTTGGGAAATTTAGTTATAAAATCAATGGTTACCACTTCCCATTTATTTTATGGAATTGGTAATGGTTGTAGAAAACCCATTGGGTGCCTATGCTAAGCCTTCACTCTCTGACATTCCATGCATCTAGCAATGTAATCAACAACATATTTTTTCATTCATGGCCAAAAGAATTGGCTTCTTACTCCTGCAAATTTTTTTTGGTAACCAGGATGTCTGACATATGGAACATTATGCATTTATTTTGATACCAAATTCCTAAGTTCTTTGGAAGTAGGAACATAAATTCTATTTTTATGCATAAGTAATCCATCTTCCCTCATCTGATATTTTTTAATTTTTTGATGTACATTTTCTTGCTATAAGCTTTCTTTTACATGTAGGTAATGTTGATCTGTAACAATAACATCTAAAATTCTACTCTTTAAATATGATTGATGCATACTAATGTTTGTAGCATTGTTATAGTCCAGAAATTCCTTATCTGTGCATACAAGACATTGGCCCTTCCATTTACACACTTTGCCAAAATATTGTTGAGGCTTCCTTTTAAAAAACCATTTTTTGGATAGTTTGCGTGCCCTGATACACTAATATCCCACGTACATACATGTGTTGCATGGTAGTTATCTTGTATACATACATGGGGTGCATGCTAATTATCCCATGTTTACCTCCAAAATTTGCAAAAAATATAAAATTGCACGAAATTCAGTGGAGTTTACGAGCTATAAAGGGTTTCCTAACCATTTTACCCCTTGTATCCTGTCCCCAAACTAAATAACCATCTTTTTCTCATATAAAAAGATGTCTTGTGGAGTCATTTATGGAACATAAGCAGGAGAATAAGAAAACTCTGCCAAAATCCCTTCCCCTTCTTAGCCCAAGATGTGCATCCTATTCTGCGTTTTGGCCTCAGCCTTCCCCTCCAGCCTTTCTCCTTATGCAACCCCTCCTCCTTCCCTAGGTGATATGTTGGTTGTGAGGAGATAATGTGAGATTGATGCATTTGGATCCACAATATAGGAGCCCAGACTTGGTTCGTGGAGTTGTTGCTGACAAAGGCTGTAATCCTTTTTGTCTTGAAATTGAATAAAATAGTTCAATCTTGTCCCAAAACCCTATGTTTACATGATTTTGTTGATTTGTGCATTTATATATATGTCTAAAATTTTAAAGTGATCAGTAGAGATTGCATATGTTTTTGCATGGTATTCCTAATCTTTTGCAGGTCAACTTTGGGAGGAGACCCATGATATAGGAGGAGAGAACAAGTGAAATAGGGCTACACCAACCACAAGGACTAAAGGTGCACTCATTAACTATCTTAAATTTCTCTCTCATCATTTTTCTTAGATGTTTTTGGGGTATTTTAAGGGTATAAAAATATTTTAAGGGAGTTAGCACTCTTCCTTTACCTTAAACCCAGTATAGGGGGATTTTCCCTGAGAAGAATTGGAGACTCCACTATGGAGTCTCTCTAGGGTCTTAGTGGGAGATCTTGGTTTGATTTTACTTTCAGTTTCTTTCTAAGTTTTCTGAGTTTTTTAGTCAGGTTGGGTCTCTGGTCACCTTCCAGGTTCCTACCAGCTTCCCTTTCCCATTTTTTCTGTCCAAAATTTTTCTTTTTTTGAAAACTTATAGAGGTGTATGCACCTTTTTCTCTATACAACATGCATACATACACGTTCTGCATTATACACAACTTGTGTACATACGCAAGCTGGTTGTTCACAAAAAACATCTATGTGTTTTTGGAGAAAATTTTCAAAATATTTTCCTTTTCTTTTAGAAAACTTGTGGTTCTTAGGAATTCTTGACTTCCAAAATCTTATACTGTTTCAAGTTTAGATAGTTTGCAGGCTCAAATTGTTTATGAAATAAATAAATAAATATTCTTGTCTCTATGTGTTTCCTAGCTTTTTTGGATTATTTTTAGCTTGAAATTTAAGAAAAATGAGTGGCATGATGTCAAAGATTTTTCCTAGCTAAAAAATCTTGTCTTTCACAACACGCATCTTTTTTTTTTTGGAGAATTGTTTCAAAAGATTTTCCTTTTCTTTCAGGAAAATTGTGGTTCCCATGTCTTCCTGAGTTCCAAAATATTCTGTTGTTTGGGGTTTAGACAGTTTGCAGGCTTAGATTGTTTATGAAATAATAAAAATAAATCCTCTTATCTCTGTATTCTGCAATTTCATTTAGCATATATTGTTAATTTTTCTTTTATTGAAAGAAAATATAAAAAGAAAACCTAGGTTTTATGCTATTTAGGTCTCTCTCTTTCTTTGCATTGTTGTTTGAAAAAGAAAAATAATTACCATAGAGTTTTTTTTTATTTTCATATTGAAATCATTTCAAAAGAAAAATAATAAATAAAATCCTTTCATTTTCTCTTTTGTTTCACTCAAAAGTTGCATTGTGCATTTTGCATGAAAAGGAGAAAAGATTGCATTTTTAAATTTGAAGGATTGTTCATGATTTTTATTCCTTGAAAATATTTTCATTTGAAGGATTAGTGTAAAGTTTTATTTTTGCAAGAGTCTCAAACAAAATCAGTTTCACTTCCATTCCTTGAGTAAGAAAATCCCCTAAAATGAATGCGCTAATCTAAAATATATTAGTAACATTTTTTCTAGGGTTCACCAATATCTTTGGCTAGGGCCTTGGATTAGGTGTGGAGAGGTAAACTCTCCAAGTCCAACCAAAACTTAACTAAGGTGTGTGTGCTAGGGTGTGAAAAATACACCTTGTAATTACTCAATCCAGGAAGCTCCTCTAACACAGGAGTCAAACACGAGGCCCCGTGGAGGACAATGACAAAGATATACACTCCTGATCCCAACAAAGCATTTGGGAGAGTGTGTATTGGGGGTGAATACTATAGCATTACTTGCCCAAGTTGTGTCAAGCCTATAAGACACTTGGATCCATCCAAGGTACTCTAAGAGTGATTTTGGCCTTGGGAGGATCTTCAGGCTTAGTTACCCTTCCGATACACTCGCTCGGTTGAGATTGTATCCCCCTGGTTGTTTATTATAGGTTGGTGGCCTAGTTTATATTATATAGGTTGACACACAGGTGACTGTGAGGGGTGTATCATGGTACTTGAGGAAGACTCTATATTTTATGGGTGACAATCGAAGGGACCATCGGTTGGAGGTTTGGGTAACTTCTTCTCCTAGCCAGCTGTTTTCCTTTGTGAATGATTTGGATGATCAAGACCTCATCTCCTTGGGTTGGAAGCACTCAAAAGTTTTTTTTTTTTTCTTGTATCATTTTAGACTTTTCTTCTTAGTGGTGTTCTCTGTGCTCCCTAGTTTTCCATAGCAAGTTAGTCAGTCATTTCTTTGGGTCTCTGACTGTTGGAAGTAGGCCAAATCAGAAATAAGGGTTATTTTGGGAAGAAAGGCATGCAAGAGGAAAGCAATATCTGGAAGGAAAAGCAACACACATGCATGCATGGAATACCTAACAGCTCTAGGGTTAGGGTTTTTGTAATAAATTGTAATGGTTGATGAGCCAGAAACAAATATAAATACACACCTAGCAGGTCTAGGTAGGGAGCCAGTAGTTGAGGGGAGTTGAAAGGTTCGGACTATGGAGTGTTACTCGCGGGAGAAGGAGTAACGTCTAGTCTATAAAACTACTATAATGTGATCCAATATTGTAAGCTAGGGAGGTGTAGGGATTCATAAGGGTAGATATTGAGGTTTATATCATAGGCCGAGGAGCATGGTGTGATCTATTCTACCTCATAATAGATCTCAACCCAACTGAGAATGAGTTGTAAAGCGAGTGGCACTATAGTTTTGGAACTACCATAATAAAAGATCTTAAGAGCTATATCTTTGTGGACGTAGCCCAGGAGGGGGTGAAACATGGTAAAACCTATGTTATGTGATTGAATGTTTGTCTTCCTTTTACTTTCTATGAGTAAATGTTATAATGATGTATGAATGAATCAATGGATCTAGCTACATTACATGCATGAATGAGAATGACAGTATATTGATTTAATATTTAAATAGAATTCACAGCACGCACTTCACAGATCCCCATTCAGTCCTAGATTGCAAGCACTTGAGTATTGCAGTCACCCATTAGAACTATCTCGGCTGAGACTACGCAGTGCACTCTGTGTACTACGTTTCCTTCTGGTTTACCAGGAGGGATGATAGTTTTATAGGCCTTGTTGGAACACCAGTAGACTTGATGATCTGAATTTTATGAGAATAAATAAATGAATACAGATTATTAATAGGTGCTTAACACAAAATAATAGAGATACAGTAAAACTGGTTTTCTATTCAATACCAAAATAAGTTGAAACTATAAAATGCAGCGGAAACAAGCTTGCTGGAATGGTGGTGGCTTATCTCTGAGAAGAGATGTGATGACATTGCACATTCGTAAGAAGAAGGTTACAATGAGGCTCTGAAGGCCTTTTTACAATAAGAAATAATTCCAAAAACCCTAGACATTTAGTACATCAACTTAGTACATCAATTTCCCGGGGTCGTAATTTTTGCATACAATCTTTGTTTTAGGCGTGTGATATCCCGTTGGAAAGGTATCATCGAGGAGATTTATTTTGGGGGATAAATCATGCCTTGGTATATCATTGAGGAGATCGATCCCAAAAAAACTTCATTTAGGCCCTCAAAATGGCCCCGGAAGTTAAAACTGCTAAAAATAGTAAATTGCCAAAATTTTCAGAAAACTGTTTTGAGCTAGTTGGAAAAGGTGGGTGGCCATCGATATTAATCTAGATCAATCCTACATAATTAGGAATCAATGGTATCCATTACATTGAGGTCCCCCATCAGATGAGGAAATTTCTGTTGAATTTGGCCCCAGGTGAGCCACTTTCCTTGGTGCAGGAGCTACCCTGCTTTGACAACTCGATAAAGTTGGATCCTTTGTTGTCGAGTTCCCTTGATATTTATGTCCACAATCTGATCATTGGATGCCTGTTGTATGAAGTAGGGATTGATCTCTATTGGTGTCAGTTGTTCTGCTACTTCTGAGGTGTCCAATAATGGTGGGAAATAAGGGCGAAGGAGATCCACGTTGAACACTCGGTGCAGGCCAAGGAAAGGAGAAATGTTGAGCTCAAAATCATTATCCCCCATGGCCTTTGTGATAATGTATGGCCCATAACAGAGTGGGTGAAGCTTCCGATGGGGTCCTGTAAGGTTTTCTTTCTACAAGTGAAACCAAACTTTGTCGCCCACCTGAAACTTATGCGACACCCAATTTTGATCATGGTGTTGTTTGTACTTGTCATTGGACTTCTGTAGGATATCCTAAACTTGTTGGCAGATGTGTTGGATCCACTCAATGAACCGGGTGGCTTTGTCAGCTTCAGTTGGAGCAGGAGATGATTTGGTCGAGGTGACCGCAAGGGGAAGTGCAACATATATGGGACCCAATGGTTGGAATACCAACCCCACTTGAAAGGGGTTGTGGTCGGTTGAGTTGTGCAAGGCTTAGTTGTAGCTATGCTGGACATAGGGAAGGCTCTCATCCCATGTGTGAGGGTGCTTTGAATTATACATGTGAAGGATATGCACAATAATTCGATTTACAACCTCAGTTTGGCCATATGTCTGGTGGTGGAAGGTTGTGGATTTGGTGAGCTTGGTGTCCAGCAGTGACCAGAGGCTCGACCAGAATGTGTTGAGAAATCGACTATCCCAATCTAAGACAATGGTTTGTGGGATTCCAAAATGTACCCAGACTCATTCAAAGAAGAGCTTGCCAGTGGCCTCTGCTGTGATGCTCTTCTTACAGGCAACCAGAATCGCCATCTTAGAAAAGTGATCAACAACTGCAAAAACAAAGTCATTTCCCCGCTTAGTGGATGGGAGGCCTGACATGTAGTCCATTGAGATGGATTCCCATGGCCTATCAGGAGTAGGAATAGGGTTGTACAGGCCCTATTTCTTAGTGTTCGGTTTGGCAATAGTGTAGATAGTTCAGGACCTGATATACTTTTGACCTCCTGTCAAAGTTTCGGCCAGTATAAATGTTTATGTAACATTGCCACTATCTTTTTGACACTGAAGTGTCCTTCCACTCGACTGTAGTGGGATTCCCAGATCATCTTCGCTCGCTCACTTGATGGAACACATATATGGCCCATATGACACAACAACCCATCCTGAAGATGAAAATTATCAAAAACTGTGTTTGCACCCAACATTTGTTAGCTGGTGGCGAAGTCAGGGTCTGTCTCATAGAGTTGGGTCCATATAGATGTCTCATGGTTGCAAGAGTCTAGCACCGTGGTGAGTGTCGTGACTGGCGGTCTGCTGAGGAAATCAATGACGTGATTGGTGCTTCCTGTTTTATATTTGATGTTGAGGTGGAATTGCTAGAAGTATGTGGACCACTTTTGATGGTGGTCATTCTGCAATTTTTCCTGTGTCTGCATGAACTATAGTGGCTTATGATCAGTGTGGATGACTGTCTCCTTCCCAATAATTTAATGTCTCCAATGGCATCATGTTTGCACAATGGAGTACATTTATTTGTCATAAGTAGGGTACTTACGGACAATATCTGATAGTGTCTCACTATGATAGGCCATGGGGTGGTCGTGCTGAGTGAGAACGATGCCCACAACATAGTCTGAAGCATCTGTCTCGATCTCAAAGGGATGATGCAGGTTTGGTAGTGAAAGTACTAGGGCTGAGCACAAGCGCTACTTCAAATCATTGAACGCTTGTTGTTGGGATCGGCCCCATGCAAATTTATCCTTACCACCACACCTGTTTATTTGGCAGAGGTCCCATGAAATATGTTAGAAAACCAACACGAACCTGTGGTAGAAATTGGCAAGGCCCAAGAAGCTTCGAAGCTCAATGATTGTTGTTGGGGATAGATAGTCACATATGACTTGGATATTAGTTGGATCCACATGTACGCCATGCTGATCAATGATGTAGCCTAGGTAATGGACCCTATCCATGTCGAAGGAGAATTTTTCCAAGTTGGCGTATAGCTTGTGCTGCCGCAGGGTATGTAGAACCTGCTGAATATGTTGCAAGTGTTCGGCCCAAGTCTTGTTGTAAATTAGAATGTCATCCAGATACACCACTACAAAAGTATTAGTGAATGTTCGCAGGATATCATCCATCATCCTCATGAAAGTGGCTGGAGAATTTTTCAGAAAAAAGGGCATGGCCAACCATTCAAAAAGGCCTTCCTTTGACTTGAAGGTGGTCTTCCATACATCTATCTATTCTATCGGGACATGATGGTAGCCAGACTTCATATCAATATTACTAAAGTATTTGCCCCCCATGAGTTGATCAAGGAGGTCATCGATTTGGGGAATCAGGTGCGGGTTTTTGAATGTGATTTTATTTAGAGCCCGATAATCAATATAGAGTCACCAGGTTCCATATTTATTTTGTACCAGCACGATTGGGCTCCCGCAAGGTGATGAGATGAGGTGGATGTTCCCCTTGTGAAGTAGTTCTTGGATCTATCACTTGATCTCCTCATTCTCTAACAATGAGTGATGATAGACTAGCCCATTGGGCAATGGTGTGCCAGGGGTCAGATTGATGGGGTGCTTGACCTTCCAGTATAGAGGTACCCCTGTAGGTGAGGAGAAGATATTCAATTATTCTTCCATGACCTTATCTACTTAATTCTGTTGTGTGGAGAGGTCGGCCATAGAGACCCTGGATGTGGCTGTGATCTTTCACTTATTTTGAGAGAAAATCATGAAGAAGATAAACTTCCCCATCTAAGAGATGACCTTCCTGCATTTCTTAGCAGAGATCAAGGAAATAACACTAGGTGGGACTACTGCTACCCATGATTTTAGTCAATATTGATGATGTATTGATGACGGTGTACTCAGGCTCCTCATAAGAACTTTTTCCTGATAAAAGTGACATTCATCTCTTCCCAGAAAACTTACTTTTGAAGAGAGTTCGCAGGTTGCTAATATCCTAGGGTGCGATAATGACCCATTCTCATAGGCTACCTTAAGCTAGGGTGCGAACTTCTCGCACTGTGCTACATAGAGAGGGTGTGAACTTGTTCTAAAGCTTGGAAAAAGATGAAGTCTCGATGGTTCTAGAAGGGAATCTTCTAGATGAATGGGTTGGCATTCAAATGGTTATCCTTTTACTGGTTTCCCTGATATTGTGGGATCATTCTTATCCAAGTAAACATCTCATTCTTTCCTATATATTGATAAAATTCTCATGGAAAAGGTTAAGCAAGATTCATTGAAGAATTGGTGAAAGAATTGTGTGAAGAACTTAGCTTGAACAGGATCTTGGAGACTCTAGAAAATCTATCAAGAGGGATTTGATCTTCTTCATGAAAGGATCGAGAAAGTGTGTGTGTTGGAGCCAAGAGCCAATGAAAGGAAGCTTGCGACAACAAGGCGATCAGGTTGTATCTTCTACTTTCGATTAATATGATACAATGGAATGTCCTTTTCCCATAAATTCATTCTCACTTTATTGTGTAATTCCTTGATCATACACATAAGTTGAATGTTGAATATATTTTTCTATCTTCACTTTGGTTGGTTTGTGTTGTCTTGGTCTTGACCTCACAAGAGCATCGGAGTGAAGTGGGAACAATAGAGACCCTAGGAATCAATACAAAGGTATGTTACTTGTTCCTCCATACTAGCTAATTCAATGGTCAAAACTTAGGGAAAGAGTCATGTCATGTCCTGTTTTGTTCTAGATCCAGGTGGATCTAGGGAGATCTGTTAGTGTCCGCACCTACCGATTAGTCCGATAACAAAATTGGTGACTCCACTGGGGAGATAACCCATTTTATTTGTGGTTTTGGTATTTTTCCTTGGCCATTATCTCTTACCTTACCTTTCTTCATTCATATCAATCTCTGAGTCTTCAGGATACCCTGATAGACCCTCTGGGTCCAGAGGCCTCTTCACATTTTTTGTCTTTTTCCAAAAATTTTCTTAGTTACAGACATTCTCGCACTGCACTCCACTGTGGCCTGCAAGAATATACTGAGTTCGCACCCTGCTTTTAGGTTCAGTACGAGGCTCTAGCACTCTGCTCAAAGATGGCATGCGAGAATGACCCATTCTCGCACTGTGTAATACTGTTAGCCTGTGAACCCTCTTTTCAAAATTTTGGATTTGAAATTTTTTGCATTTTCAGCTGCCCAGATCAGTATAGGTGACTGAAAAGAGCTTCTTGGATCATTGGTTGATGTTTTCTTGTCTTCATTTTTGTACACGAACAGTCTTAGGAAATCAAAGGCTCTTCCTATCACTTGTTTCTTGGCTTTCGTTTCTTGACTTCTCTCTGCAAAGATATACTCTCTGATTGTGAAATATGAGTGTGCTTGTTTGGTTAAGAACCGACGATCGATTGAAAGTTGAGCTTCTTTGTCTTTATCATTTGCTCATTATTTGAAAGATCACTTTTCTCATGCAATTGAAAAAACTAGTTTGGTTTTCTTGTTATTTTTGTTTCCATTGAAAGATTGTTTTGGGTTTTTATCTATTGCTTGTTCATTAGTTTTTGGTTTTCTTCACTCTCACCATCATGGTGTAGGTCCTTTTTGAAAAGTGAACAACGTTTTTCTTTCAAAAGCATTTTCGTCTTCGAAAGTATTGAAAATCAATTGTTGAAATTATTGAAAAAGAAACAATAGAGAATTGTTATTTTTGTGTGATTCATTGCAATTTCATTTTAAAGGAAATTGTGTATTGTAGTTCAAGTTTGATTCGGAAAATTTCTCTTTCCCTCCCGTACATAGGATTCATTGAACAAAAATTGATATATTTCATTCTTATCCATGCATCGTTGGGTCAGAGTCTCATACAACATCAGTTTCATCTTCGCTTCCTTTGAGTAACAACAACCCTTAATAACATTGTGAAATCATAAAATTTAATTAGTAACTCTTTTCTAGGGCTCTATTACACCAACATTTATCTAGGCTAGCACTTTGGAATAAGTAGAGAGATACACTCTCCAAAGCAAAAAACACACAATAGCATCTTGTGTTAAGGAGTGTCAAATTCCATTTACAACATCTTGTCCTGGGAAGCCCTTCTCACACAAGGGTCAAACACGATGTCGCATTGATATTGACAAAGTTACTCACCCTTCTTTGTTGATATAGGTGTAGATATTGCATGTATTATGGGGGTCACTTCAAGGTATACCCACAATGATGAGTGGAAGCCTTTTGAGTTGATTTTGGGCTNCCCTTGCGTGTGGATCGGACTGTCGACTGTCCCCACAAGCTTTATTGTTGCTGGTGGTAACCTTAGTGGCCTATATTTCTAGGGTCTTACACAAGGTGACTGTGAAGGGGAAAGTCTTCACGGTACCTGGAATCGACATTGGCAAAAATCACTTGGGCTCCTTGGAGGGTATACCCACGATTATGTGTGGGAGCTTGCACCAGGGTGTAAGTCTGTTAAATAGGTCATCGACATAACTTTTCCACCCTAGCCCAACCCCTTCTCATCTCATTGTTGTGACGTTGGATTTCATCACCAACTAGTGGCTTCATAATTAGAAGGTCTTGATTGCTTGGTATTGTTTCCTAGATTTAGTTTCCTCGCACGTGTTGTTTGTTTACCAAAGTTGACCATGTTGGAGCCGCCCTTGTTTCATTTTTTACCCTTCACATTTTTCTATTTTCGGTACTTGGAATCTAAAGAAGGTCTTTTGATTTTTTTCCCCCGAGACTATGAAAACTCTGCCACCTTGTCGCGTGGGCAACGATGCTTTTTCTACTTTCAAAACAGATCCACTTTCGTAAGAATGTTCGCTCTTTTTTGTTTTACTTCGGAGTCTCGCAAGTCGGATACTTTAATCCTTGAGTTCATGCATCCCGCGTCACGAAACGACGAAGTCATTTTCAAATTTTCGCCCAAGACTTTAACTAGGGTAAAATCTTTTAACTCATGATTTGACGTCATTGGGGTTTCGCGCCTCAGCGTTCGTCAAACCCAAGTTTTTAATTTTACAGCCCCGAGAGCTGAGAACACGAGGTACTTTTGTGATAACCCTGGTCAAGGATTAAAGGAAAAAATCTAACCATGGTCAGATCTGTTCTCAGCGTGTCGCCACTCGACACTATCTTTTCGAAAGTTACTGCGTCTAAAACCCGACTCACGAAGTCGCGACGCAATTATAGAAAGATTATTTAGTCGCCTAATCTAGGATTTTTCCCCCTTAATTGAGCCTTAATTATCGCCATCTCGCGTTTTCGCAACTCGGCATACCAATCTCCCAGAAACTTGCCTTCGAAGTTCCGAGTTGCGATATGGCAAATAAATGGATTATAAAATTAATGATGTTCCAAATCATGATTACTATTAATTAAGCCAAAGTCGGTCCTCACGATCTCACGAGTTAGGGACTCAAAACGTTAAAAGAAAATCTACAAAGTAGTGAACAACGAGGAATTGATAAAAGGTGGTAAAATTTGATAATTCAAGATAAGGCAAAATATATCCCGCACCTCGAGGCTTGCACGTTTCTCGAGGTAGCCATCTCTCTCCCTACTCCGACTGACTGTAAAACCGCCAAACATTGATGACATTAATGGAGAATTAGGGTGATTCCATGAATAATAAGATCGGATTTTACACAATAAATTTGTTTCTAATTGCGATTTGACAGACTTATTTTGAAAGGTACAAAATTTTCAAATATATACATGAGTTTCATTTTATTATAATGAAAACATTTTTCATAAGCACGCAGAGCTCGTCATTTTTCGAGTGAACTAATTTCTGCATGTATACGCAGTTCTATCGCAGAAGGGAAAAAACGCAAGTTTCATCCATGGCTCCACGAAAAGCAGCAAAGGCGAATATCGAGGTTGCAGGGCAAGGCTCGGATAATGTCTCCGACACTTCACCCCGGAGTGTTGATTCAGTCCCTAGCTGGTCATTTGTTTCAGATATTCCTTAATCTGAGTTGGTGAATTATTCAGACTCCGACGACAATGAAAAGGACGACTTGAACACTAAATACAAGATAGTTGTTCAATTTGGAATGCACAAGGTAGAAACCAAACCATAGTTGCTTCCATATTATGATATGATCCGATGGGCGTTGGATCACATAGACTTACCCACCAGAACTATCATGAACGACCAGCGGGTCACGGTCGGGACTTTTAGACCGGAGCACATCCAAACCATGTATAAGCTCCCGACAACATCTGAATACACGTATGATGCTGAATTCCTGGAGAAATTCAAAGAGAAGGAGTGTGCTCAATATGACAAAACCATGCCCGGTTTGATAAAGGATTGGGTTTTTCACTTCGCTAAATTTAGAGCAAATGACCAGGGCATTTATTCAATCACTTCGCTGGAGCCACAGTACAAGTATGTGGTAATGATGACATGCCGACTATTCGGAAGAGAGGACAGATCGCATTTCTACATTGCGTGGGTGCCTCAAACATCTTGGCCAACCGGGTCACAGAGTATCGGGAGCAAAAGGCAAGCAGGAGACCATCCTCATTTTTCATGTCTGTGTATATTATGGATGCGGTATGTTCCATGACACCATTCCCTTTGATGAGCTGGACTTGGAATCCAGTCCAGGAAAATCCCGTACATGAATATCACGACAAGCTGTGGGAGAATAAAGCGGACAAATTCATTTATGAAATTTTTAATTGGGTGATGGTGCCTCTGCACATCGCCATTTTTGGTCACCCACCACCTCGCATCTCGGACAACATTGCTGCAAATCTGAGTGGTATAGCGGACTGGTACGTGGAGGCAGAGTTCTCCTATTTCAGAGTGTTCAGAGCTACTGTTCCCCCGCTTGCATTACCACTGTTCATCCCCGACAAGCTGGCTTTTCGCGAGATTGCCCGACAAACAGTGATTGGAGGGGTGAGTAAAGAACTCAAAGCATATTCAAATAAGGTGTGGCCATTTTTTCCCGTTCGGCTAAATTCTTATTCTTTATTGGATTTCTGGCACGCTAAAGCTGAGGCTGCAGCCCTGGAAGACCTGAGTTTGGTCTCCATTGAGTATAAAAAACATGATTCCCAGAAAACTGTGAGAAACCATTTGGCGAATTGTGGGCTTAAGAGGTTTGAACATGATTTTTCACCCCCGGATGACATTTTCCGAGGGGCGAGGTCTTATGAGGAAGTGCTAGCTCGGATCCGATATTTAGCACTCGAAGACACAACCTCTTTATTGATATTTTAGGAACACAGATGAAGATGTCTTCCCACGATGCTGCGAGGAGGGATCCCGGGCGTTTCTGAGACGAAACCGAAGGATGATGAAGGCCCCAAAGATGCAACTTCTGGTTTTGGAAAAATCTAGAATGAGGGGGAGCAAACGAAGAAGCCCGAAGCAGAGGCACAAAATCCAAACCCTCCAGAGACCCATAATCTGAAATCTGAGACGAAGACCCCTAAACCTCCGAAGAAGAAAGACTCGGTCGTCACCCCAGGAAAGGCAGCGAAACAGATCGGGGAACCGATCACTTCTGTCACCCCCTTGCATTCGACGCAAGGAAATATAGAAGAAGGATGGATTTTCGATGAGGAACTGATGCCTATCAGAGCAGAATAAATTCCCCCAAACAAGTTCTTCTTTGACAGAAAGAGAAAAGAGGTGGTGAAAAGGGAGTTCTACCAGGACGAAGGATCGACTGCTAAAATATTCAAGGTTATGATCGATGGAAAGAACAAAAAGAATGAGGAATTTGTCACAGAGATCGCAGGAACGCTAGGAGCGTATGCATCGACGAATCAATTATCAGTCGGAGTGTTAAAAAACCAGCTCAAAAGAAAGAATCGCTTGATCAAGACTCTCGAAGCCAGAGTAGCTTCGTCCATAGAAAGCGCTAAAGGTCAGGTGAGCGGGGAAATAGAACTGGACCAACTAGCTGATAAAAAGGAAATAGAAGTGCTCAAAGCCAAGTTGGAGCAAGCGCATTCAGTGATCCGAGACGGTCGAGTGCAGGCTGGTCAACAGAGGACTATGATTGCAGAGCTGCAAGCTCAGGTAGAGATTGCTGAAAGAAGGGTGATCGATGTCAAGGGGTTTAAATCCCGAGCGACCCAGATTCAGAGCAAGATCTCTTCTGCACAAAAGAGTTTTCTCGCCAAAGTGGGAACAATCCGAGGGGATTGTCTGTTGATGCATCGGGTTTCCGAGAACCTGACTGTCAGAGAAAGAGATGCAGGAGTGGCTCGGGTTGCCTTCCAGGAGGCAGTGATAGCCATGAACGACAGAGTTTCGACAGGTTCTCCCGGACTCGCCCTCCCAGAACAAACTAGAGGTAACATTTTGTTGAAGGGTTGGGAACATAACATTGCCCTGGGCAGGGAACAGGACCAAAAAGTGACCAATTCGTTAGTAGAAGCCTTCAATTCTATAGAGGGCGAGTTGTTGGGTATGGACAGTGGAGGCGATGCCAAAACATTAATACAAATGAATGTAGAACATATCTCACTTGATTTGAAAGAGAAGGAGGAGAGAGATTCGACCGATATCTCTCAGATAGACAGGGTGGACATGGCTCGAGTTGAGAAGCACTTGATTCAGCCCAGCGCGCAACTAAGTTCCCTAGACATCGTTGATGCACAAATGGAGGACAAGATACAACAGTTGGCCCGAGAATGTTACTTCGTCGAGGCCAGCTGTCAAGCGGAACCTTCACAGCTCGTATCTTGTCTCGTGGAAAGATGTATCACCTGCACTGAGGCCGCGCGAAGATGAGCACCTGGCACTAGATGAAGACAGAATAGGGGAGACAGAGCGATTTCTCTCTCCTCTGTTATAACAGAAATTTTGCGACCATTGAGATTCTACTTGCTTTGTAGAAATTGTATAAATATATCCCAAAAAGAAATAAACGAGGCTGGACCCTTTTTGAGATTTTGTAACAGAGTTTTTGCATTGAGACTTAATACAAGCAGATCCGAGATTCTCAATTCCGTCACTTCTGTATTGCAAGTTTGCTTTCTTGTTCCTCATTTTTCATTTTCAATTCATATTCGTAATTGATGTGCTTCGTTATAATTTAGTACTACCACTACTATAATGAATAAATTTGGGTTTTCTGTAATTGTTTATTGCCTTTCCTCTGCACCAGCTATCAGCTGTGTAAGACCAATTTGCAGTTTTGGAATTCTACATGTATTTTTTGTTACATCGGTTATTTCCTTAAATATTTTCTTCTTCCGTTTACTTCGTGAGATTTTCCCTTGATAGGAACCTGAGACTGTAAACGGCTTAATGTTTTTCCCCCATATCACCCCTTTGATTAAGATATAATACAGTTACGAGAATGAGCCTTTGATTTGCATGCATCTTCAATATTGCAACCGTGAATTCTCTTTTATAAAACTTAACTAAGACAACACTCAATCTTTCTTAACAGTTCTCTTACCAGTACTGTTCCCCCATGACCGTTCCTACACCAACTTAGCCTAACATTGAACCTGGATTATTGAACCAAACACATATCGCCTTGAACCTCTTCAACACTATCCTTAAAACAACCACTAACTGGACCGACCTTGAACAATCATGGGCAACCATTGAACGTGACATAACTATTCAGGAGCAGTTCGAAGCCAGACAACCCCAATGAAGAAATCTCCCCTAGAATCTTCTCTGAAGGTTGATTTTTCCCTTCTCCTTATCCTAACCACTTTTGGATGCCTTGACACTGTACTTTTGAGCCTTAGTACAGACTCAAGAACAACATCTTTCTGGCACCGTTGTCGGGGAGCGAAGTTACGAAATCTTTTTCCCTGGGAAAACGACAAATTGTTTTTCGTTGAAAGTGTTACCCTTTGATGGTGAACAAAGGGTACACATATTTTAAGGCTTTTTATCTTTCACTTGGCAACTCCACGAAGAAATAAACTGGCATTCACTCGAAGGAATACCAGACAAAACCCGGATGGTGAGCAGATTACACCAGTTTCCGATCCTGAAAAAATTCTAAAGGCGAGAGGCTCTTTTAAGCCAACCACTGCAGTTTACCAACTTGAGATCCCACCACCGAGGGTCGATAGCCCTTCCGAACCCCCGAAATTTCTCAATCCTTACTTTTACGCTAAACATCCAATGCCCTATACCAAAATCGAAAGTGAGTTTCATCCAACAGTCCCCTTGATACAGAGGAGAAAGGACCCTTTTGAAGGTTCGTCGTCTTTCAAAACACCTTCTTATCTTCAGCTAAATTTCCCGACTTCTCCAAATCTTGAAGAGTGTGTTACACACTCGTTTTGAACACCCGTCGGTTTTCCCAATTCCGTCTCTTGCAAGTCCGAGGAACCGACTCCTCGCGTTCCTTATCCTTCCTCATCAGAGTCTCCTCTTAGCAAAGAAAATATAAAACCCCTTTTATTTTTTGAAAATCCCATTTATAACTCCCCACAAACAATAATGGCTGCTACTGGAGGAGGGGGTGGAGGGTTTATAGGAGGAGGAGGAGGTTTCGGAGGAGGTGGAGGGGGAGTCCCTCAAGGAGGAGGTGGAGGAGGAGTCCCTCAAGGAGGAGGTGGAGGTCAAGCGCCTTCCCCCCCTCCTGAAGTTTTTTCTAAAGTCACAGCCCGATACGCTCCATTAGTGTTTCCCGTCCCCTTACACAATCTTCCAGAAAACTACATAAAAAATTTACCGAAATTCACAGGGGAGGGAGATTTGACTGCGGCCGAACATATAAATTTTTTCGACCAATTCGTAGATGTCTTTGGTATCGAGCACGAGGATGTATATTCGAGACTCCTTGTTCAAACTTTTGAAGGTCAAGTCTGGACTTGGTTTCGGAGCCTACCCGCAGCCTCTATCCCGTCGTATGATGCCTTGGAAGATGCTTTACTCAGACAATGGGGCGAGCGAAAAGACCATCTATATTATCTAACTGAATTTGGGTCTTTGAAGAAAAAGATTTTGGAATCAGTCATGGAATTCATTCTACGATTCAATAAACTGTACAATAAAATCCCAGCTGAAGTTAAACCATCTCAACCCTCGGCCAAAGTGACTTTCACTGGAGCTTTCGAGCCGGATTTCGCATTACTTTTGCAAGAACGAAGGGGATCCACCTTAAACCGTATGCAGGACGATGCAGTAGATATAGAATCTAACATGATGGCTTCAGGTAAACTTAAGGCTAGAGTAGAGACTGGAAATTGGGATACCAAATGCTATAGAGAACTAGCTGGCCCTTCAGGGTCCAATAGATCCTCAGACGATAGGGTAGATGACATGGCTAGATTGATTAAAGAATTGTCAAATAAAATAACCCGGATGGAACTCGAACAGTCCAAGTCTGACTCTTACCCCAAAAAATATTTCAAAAAATTTCAAAACCCTCCCAATCAGCAAAGACCAATAAAAAAGGAAGATCAAAAAACACAAGCTCCCTTGAAGAATGAAAATTTTATAGGAGCTAACGATTTTCAAGAATTCAAGGATTCAGATGATGACATCGCAAACTTCGGTGACGACTATAGTCAACCATATCTGACTCGTGAAGACTACGAAAGGTCTCTTAATGTGTTGGAGACACCAAATGAGAGCGAAGAGGGTGATCCCAATGAGATCTGTGAATCCCAACCAGAAGCTGAGATAATGATGCCTGAGCTTCAACCAAGGTACAACTTGAGATCTAACAATAAATCTACCTCGACAATTCAACCCAGCAAAATCCTTCAGAGAGGTCAAGCTTATGAGCCTCCTTCGGACGAGACTCCACCACCCAACAACAAAACGAGAAGAGTGAGCACTCAGGAATCCGAGGTAGAAAAAGCCGGAGCTCAAACACAGCCAATCGAACCCGCAAACAAAAATACTTCTTCAACTAATACCGTGAATGATAAATATTTCCAGACGAACAAGTCAGAAAGAAATAATTTGGGAGCCTCAACCGAACACACAGACAATGTAAACGGAGCGTTCAGTATCGAAAACGAGTTAAGAAAAATTAAGATACCCATCCCTTTGGTGGAATTGGCAAAAAACCTTGTTTATCGCAAACAAATCACCAAAATGATAGGTGTTTCCGAACCAGAAAGCCACTCTGATGTTATAAACTTGGAAGATGATAGACCTAACATCACCTTTGGTCCCCATTTTGAAGGGTCCAAAGACAACATCGCTCCCTTCTATATCACCCTGAATATACATGATCAGTTGTTGCATAATTGTATGTTAGACTCCAGGGCTTCCCACAATGTTATGCCCAAGATTATAATGGAGAAGATGGGTCTCCAGATCACAAGGCCTTATGGAAATCTGTATTCATTTGATTCAAGGAAGGTTAAATGCATGGGAATGATAAAGGATCTGGTAGTTACCTTAGCTCAGGTCCCTATTAAAATTATCCTAATGGATGTGGTTATCGCCGATATTCCCCCCAAGTATGGTATGTTGTTATCCAGGTCATGGGGGGCTAAGTTGGGAGGATCCCTTCAGTTATACATGTCCTATGCCACAATCCCTGTGTTCAGGGGTCAGTTCACTCATTTATACAGAGAGACAAGATTAGCATACACGGTCAGTGACCCTCAAAACCCGCACAACTTCTCCATTTACATCGCAGACCAAGATCTCAGAAACTGCATTTTGTCATTTGATGATGGTCTGGATGGTTGCCTGGAAGAAATTGATGCAAAGCAAGAAGAGTTAAGCCCATTGACAGAAGACCTGTGTAATACTGGTGTATGGAAAATGTATTTCGATGGCGCTTCGTCGTCTGAAGGAGTTGGGGCTGGGGTAATTTTGGTAGCACCTAAAGGTAAGTTCATTATTCCTTTCTCCTATCGTTTACAGTGGGACATAGATCACACTAATAATGTATGCGAGTATGAAGCATTGATCTTAGGATTAGAGGCTGCCAAGAAATTGAATATAAAGAACTTGGAGGTATACGGTGACGCGGAATTGATAGTAAGACAAGTGAACCGACAATACTCAGCCAGGCATCCCAGACTAAGAGCATATAGAAATTGTACTTGGGACCTCATCAAATTTTTTTTCTCATCTGTAAATATCCATTTTATCCCTCGCACCGAGAATCTACATGCTGATGCATTGGAAAAGGCAGCCTCAACCTTTTCCCCTCCCACGACCTTCAAACTGAAATACCATATCAAAATCAGATACAAGCCTTCCATACCAGGAAATATCCGACACTGGAAAGTCTTTGAAGATGATGAATATATTAAGAAGTTCCTTACTGCAGTAGGTGAATTTTCAGAAACTCACGCTGACCAAGAAAACCAAAATGATTCCATGTGGATCATGCAGGAAGGAGAAGAACCCGAAGCTTTCCGAGAAAAAATCGCGGATCATCGTATGTTGGTCCTGAAAAACAATCAAATTCCCAAAGGATTGATTCCTTTGGAAAGAATTTTCGATCAGAACGATGTACCTGTAAAGGCCACTTTGCAGCCCCAGCCAGAAGAGGTGGAGGACTGTGATATAGGGACCGAAAAAGAACCCCGAATGATAAAACTATTGAAATTCCTCCCTCCCAAAACGAAAGCGATGTACCAAGACTTGCTCAGGCAATACAAAGATGTTTTCTTCTGGTCCTATGATGAATTGAAAACATATGACACTTCCATTATTGATCACAAGATACCTCTGAAACCCGGGGTCAAACCGTTTAGGAAAAAGCTTAGGCAAATTAACCCCATACTGTTACCCGTGATAGAAAGGGAAGTCAAAAAACTCTTGGACGCAAAGATAATTGTACCTTTGAGATACTCGAACTGGGTAGCTAACCTAGTTCCAGTCAGGAAAAAGAACGGGGAAATCAGACTATGTGTAGATTTCTGAAACCTAAACAAGTCGTCTCTCAAAGAAAATTACCCGCTACCCAAGATGGACCACATTTTAGAAAAGGTTGTTGGAGCTAATCGAATGTCAATGATAGATGGCTTCTCTGGTTATAATCAGATCGATATGAATGAACAGGACAGGGAAAAAACCGCATTCACCACGCCCTGGGGTACTTTCATGTATGACAAAATGCCTTTTGGTTTGATGAATGCAGGGGCTACTTTCCAGCGAGCTATGGACATCGCTTTCGTGGGAGAAAGAGACAAGTTCATAGTCATTTACCTTGATTATTTGATGGTTTTTTCTAAAACTGACGAAGAACATTTGATGCATCTAAGACAGACGTTCGAAAAGTGCCGCAGGTTTGGTCTATCCCTGAATCCAAAGAAATCTCATTTTGCTATGCGGGAAGGTAAGATTCTAGGCCATGTCGTATCTAAGGAATGAATTAGGATTGATCCTAAGAGGGTTGAAGCTATAGATACTATCACTATCTCGAGAAATATAAAAGAAATTCAATCATTCTTAGGTAAGATAAATGTTCTACGAAGGTTCATTCCCAATTTCGCTGAGATTGTCAAATTGATTACAGGAATGTTGAAGAAGAACAATGGGGTAAATTGGAATCCCGAGGCCAGGGCATCTTTCACGCACATTAAAAAAGTTATAAGCGAGGCACCCATACTAGCAAGCCCGGATTATCTGAAAGATTTCCTCATCTTCTCTTTTACTTCTGAACATACCATCGCCGCGATACTCTTGCAGAAAAATGAAGAGGGGTTCGAACAGCCGATAGCGTTTTTCAATAAAAGCCTCAGAGATGCAGAACCGAAGTATAACATAATGGAAAAACAAGCATACGCAATGGTAAAAGCGTTGAAGGCGTTCAAAACTTATGTGATGCATTCAAAGATAATCGCGTATGTACCCACCAGTTCTGTAAAGGACATATTGGTATAGTCGGACAATGACGAAAAAAGAGGGCGATGGCTCGCTAAAATACAGGAATTCAATTTGGAAGTCAAGCTGACTAAACTGATAAAGGGGCAGGGTCTGGCCAAACTCTTGGCTGAGTCAAATCTTAGAGCTCTTGATATTAATTGCCTCCAAGAAGAAGACGGAGACACACACCTGCACGAGCCGGATGACCAGACAGATCCAAGAAAGATTGAGGAAAAGTTCATATCGTCGGGCTGGTATAAATACATAGTATTCTACTTGTTAAACTTGAAATTCCCAGATGGACTATCACCAGCCAAATGCAAAACTTTAAAACTCCATACTATAAAATATTGCATTGCCGAAAACCAGCTGTACTAGAAAGATCCACTTGGATTCCTGCTAGTCTGCTTGGTTGAGTCAGAAACTCCACGAGTAATAGAGGAATTTCATGAAGGAATCTGTAGAGGACACCATGCATGGAGAGCCACAACCTATAATATTTTGAGGGCCAGATACTATTGGCCGAAACTATTTTCAGACGTCAATGCCAAAGTACGCACGTGCAACCCTTGTCAAATATTCGCTGGTAAACAAAAACTCCCTGC
>SNQJ01S0029323.1:63917-77634 GCA_010110895.2 Picea sitchensis | reverse complement strand
GCATGAAACAGGTGATACCCAAAAAAGTAGTTTCGTAGTGCACAAAGAATCTGAAAAGAAAGGTAAAGGTGGGTTTTCTCAATACACATGTTGTCAAAGAATGTCAAAATTAAATCAAGGTAACATCGTTCATAGTGTAATAATGGCTAAATTGTTAAATAATAGGATTATTGCTTGGCTTGGTAACCTTTGATTTAAAGTGTATTGAATGATACGCTAAAGCTAAGAAAAGTCATTCGAAAGTAACCATCCCCAAAGACGTCTACAAGAGTCAGCCTCGAACTATTTTGACCTTCTACATTTTTGATCAATGAATCACTGCCTTGTATCCTGCCTGTTTTCAGATCTAACTTTTGACAAAGCCACCATCTTTGCATTTCATTACGAAGGGATAAAAGTTTTCGTTTTCAACCTCCTAAGTCTCGAAACGGATTGTGAAAAGAAAGCTGATCTTCACAACTACTTGATCCCTTGCTAAGCGAAGGAACGTTTAGAACGATCCTAACTTTCCTAGGTTTTTCAACAGCTTCGGAAGAATAAGAGCTTGCTCAAATAGGATGCCCCTTAAAAAATCATTTTCCCCTGTCTCCCTAAGAACAAAGGTGTTGTGAAGGTCAAGGGAAGATTGATACCGAGTAATAAAAATAAGTTGACAGACCTCTGATACAAAATATTACACAGATATCAGCCCTGATATAAACTGATTGCCCCCATATTCGCGCTCAAAAAATGAATTATAAGACAGGTGGTGAAAGGAAATTCAGAAATGATTGCCCCCACCTAGTCCAAAAAGACGATGAAAGGAAATTCAGAAATGATTGCCCTCGTCTTAGCATTTAAATGCATAAATAATTTCCGAAGTGGTGAAAGGAAATTCAGTAAAAGGGGCCAGATAACTTCACCAGGGTACTGAACAGGCTCGTTGGCAGTGAAGCAATGTCTGAGATATCTGTAAGGTTGTTATACGTGAATATCACTCTACTCGAGTAACCAATACTTCCTAAAAACCTGATCCACATTGCAAATTCAGACGGGACTTCCCCGATTAAAAAATATATAGTCTCATTCTTTTGATGCAAGCCGAGAGCCACAAGATCTGTTGCGTCCCCTAGGGTCGTTTCGACTGTCTTAAAACATCCCCAAAGTTAGTAGTGGGAAAGGGGAAAATTGTGAAAGGGACTACAGCTGTGTTTGAAAAGAGTATCTGATTTATTAAAACAAAAAAAAAAAAAAAACTTCTCGAGGTAAAAAATGAAGTCTTTTCCCCCTTTCGATCCTTTTTCTTGAAAATTTTTGGCTTGTTTTAGCTTATGACTCCATTTACCCAATATTGGCACGTGGTCTACTATTCTTCCCACCTCAAAGGAAGGCGGGATCCCTAGTTGGAGCCTATGTTGGAGCCACCCTTATTTTATTTTTTACCCTTCACATTTTTCAATTTTCGGTACTTAGAATCTAAAGAAGGTCTTTTGATTTTTTTCCCCCGAGACTATGAAAAATCTGCCACCTTGTCGCGTGGGCAGCGGTGCTTTTTCTACTTTCAAAATAGATCCACTTTCGTAACAATGTTCGCTCTTTTTTGTTTTACTTCGGAGTCTCGCAAGTCAGATACTTTAATCCTTGAGTTCATGCGTCTCGCGTCACAAAACGGCAAAGTCGTTTTCAAATTTTCGCCCAAGACTTTAACTAGGGTAAAATCTTTTAACTCATGATTTGACGTCGTCGGGGTTTTGCACCTCGGTGTTCGTCAAACCCAAGTTTTTAATTTTACAGCCCCGAGAGCCGAGAACACAAGGTACTTTTGTGATAACCCTGGTCAAGGATTAAAGGCAAAAAGCTAACTATGGTCAGATCTGTTCTTGGCGTCTCGCCACTCGACACTATCTTTTCGAAAGTTACGACGTCTAAAACCCCGACTCACGAAGTCGCGACGTAATTATAGAAAGATTATTTAGTCGCCTAATCTAAGATTTTCTTCCCCTTAATTGAGCCTTAATTATCGCTATCTCATGGTTTTGCGACTCGGCATGCCAATCTCCCAGAAACATGCCTTCGAAGTTCCGAGTTGCGATATGGCGAATAAATGGATTATAAAATTAATGATGTTCCAAATCATGATTACTGTTAATTAAGCCAAAGTCGGTCCTCGCGATCTCGCGAGTTGGGGACTCAAAACGTTAAAATAAAATCTACGAAGTAGCGAACAATGAGGAATTGATAAAAGGTGGTAAAATTTGATAATTCAAGATAAGGCAAAATATATCTCGCACCCCGAGGATTGCACGTTTCCCGAGGTAGACATCTCTCTCCCTACTCCGATTGACTGTCAAACCGCCAAACATTGATGACATTAATGGAGAATTAGGGTGAATCCACGAATAATAAGATCGGATTTTACGCAATAAATTTGTTTCTAATTGCTATTTGACAGACTTATTTCAAAAGGTACAAAATTTTCAAATATATACAGGAGTTTCGTTTTATTATAATGAAAACATTTTTCATAAGCACGCAGAGCTCGTCATTTTCCGAGTGAACTAATTTCTGCATGTATACGCAGTTCTATCGCAGAAGGGCGAAAACGCAAGTTTCAGCCATGGCTCCACGAAAAGTAGCAAAGGCGAATATCGAGGTTGCAGGGCAAGGCTCGGATAATGTCTCCGACACTTCGCCCCGGAGTGTTGATTCAGTCCCTAGCTGGTCGTTTGTTTCAGATATTCTGCAATCTGAGTTGGTGAATTATTCAGACTCCGACGACAATGAAAAGGACGACTTGAACACTAAATACAAGATAGTTGTTCAATCTAGAATGCACAAGGTAGAAACTAGACCACGGTTGCTTCCATATTATGATATGATATGATGGGCGTTGGATCACATAGACTTACCCACCAGAACTATCATGAACGACCAGCGGGTCACGGTCGAGATTTTTAGACCGGAGCACATCCAAACCATGTATAAGATCCCGACAACATCTGAATACACGTATGATGCTGAATTCCTGGAGAAATTCAAAGAGAAGGAGTGTGCTCAGTATGAAAAAACCATGTCTGGTTTGATAAAGGATTGGGTTTTGCGCTCCACGAAATTCAGAGAAAATGACCAGGGTGTTTATTCAATCGCTTCGTTGGAGCCACAGTACAAGTATGCTGCAATGATTACATGCTGAATATTTGGAAGAGAGGACACATCACATTTCTACATTGAGTGGGTGCCTCTCATGTTTCGGGTCGCAGAAGATTTCTCATTTAACTGGGCAAAGATACTCTCAGACAGCTTGGCCAACCGGGTCACAGAGTATCGGGATCAAAAGGCAAGCGGGAGACCGTCCTCATTTTTCATGTCTGCGTATATTATGGACGTGGTATGTTCCATGACACCATTCCCTTTGATGAGATAGACTTGGAATCCAGTCCAGGAAAAGCTCGTACATGAATATCACGACAAGTTGTGGGAGAATAAAGCGGACAAATTCATTTACGAAATTTTCAATTGGGTGATGGTGCCTCTGCACATCGCCATTTTTGGTCACCCGCCACCTCGCATCTCGGACAACATTGCTGCAAATCTGAGTGGTATAGCGGACTGGTAGAGGTAGAATTATCCTATTTCAGAGTGTTCGGAGCTACTGTTCCCCCGCTTGCATTACCACTGTTCATCCCCGACAAGCTGTCTTGTCGCGAGATCACCCAACAAACAGTGATTGGCGGGGTGAGTAAAGAACTCAAAGCATCTTCAAAGAAGGTATGGCCATTTTTTCCCGTTCGGCTAAATTCTTATTCTTTATTGGATTTCGGGCACGCCAAAGCTGAGGCTGTAGCCCTGGAGGACCTGAGTTTGGTCTCCATTGAGTATAAAAAACATGATCCCCAGAAAACTGTGAGCAACCATTTGGCAAATTGTGGGCTTAAGAGGTTTGAACATGAGTTTTCACCCCCAGATGACATTTTCCGAGGGGCGAGGTCTTATGAGGAAGTGCTAGCTCGGATCCGATCTTTAACACCCGAAGACACAGCCTCTGTATTGAGATTTCAGGAACACAGACGAAGATGTCTTCCCGCGGTGCTACGAGGAGGGAGCCAGGGTGTTTCTGAGACAGAACCAAAGGATGATGAAGGCCCCAAAGATGCAACTTCTGGTTCAGGAAAAAGCCAGAACGAGGGGGAGAAAACGAAGAAGCCTGAAGCAGAGGCACAAAATCCGGACCCACCAGAGACCCGGAATCCGGAAACTGAGACGAAGACCTCTGAACCTCCGAAGAAGCAGGACTCGGTCGTCACCCCAGGAAAGGTAGCGAAACAGATCGGGGAACCCATCACTTTTTTCACCCCCTTGCAGTCGACGCAAGGAAATATAGAAGAAGGATGGATTTTCGATGAGGAACTAAGGCCTATCAGAGCAGAATAAATTCCCCCAAACGAGTTCTTCTTTGACAGAAAGAGAAAAGAGGTGGTGAAAAGGGAGTTCTACCAGGACGAAGGATCGACTGCTAAAAAATTCAAGGTTATGACCGATGGAAAGAACAAAAAGAATGAGGAATTCACCACAATGATCGCAGGAACGCTAGGAGCATATGCATCGGCAAATCAATTCTTGGTCGGAGTGTTAAAAAACCAGCTCAAAAGAAAGAATTGCCTGATCAAGACTCTCGAAGCCAGAGTAGCTTCGGCCACAAAAAGCGCTAAAGGTCAGGTGAGCAGGGAAATAGAACTGGCCCGACTAGATGATAAAAAGGAAATAGAAGTGCTCAAAGACAAGTTGGAGCAAGTGCATTCAGTGATCCGAGATGGTCAGGTGCAGGATGGTCAACAGAGGACTATGATTGCAGAGCTGCAAGCTCAGGTAGAGATCGCTGAAAGCAGGGTGATCGATGTCGAGGGGTTTAAATCCCGAGCGACCCAGATTCGGAGCAAGATCTCTTCTGCACAACAAAGTTTTCTTGCCAAAGTGGGAACAATCTGAGGGGATTGTCTGTTGATGCATC
This sequence comes from Picea sitchensis, assembly GCA_010110895.2. Classification (NCBI taxonomy): domain Eukaryota; kingdom Viridiplantae; phylum Streptophyta; class Pinopsida; order Pinales; family Pinaceae; genus Picea; species Picea sitchensis. The sequence continues at coordinate 72,647 of SNQJ01S0029323.1, read as the reverse complement.
GGGTTTTCGAGAACCTAACTGTCAGAGAAAGAGATACAGGAGCGGCTCAGGTCGCCTTCCAGGAGGCGGTGATAGCCACGAACGACAAAGTTTCGGCAGGTTCTCCCGGACTCGCCCTCCCAGAACAAACTAGAGGTAACATTTTGTTGAATGATTGGGAACATAACATTGCCCTGGGCAAGGAACAGGCCCAAAAAGTGACCAATTCGTTAGTAGAAGCCTTCAATTCTATAGAGGGTGAGTTGTTGGGTATGGACAGTGGAGGCGATGCCAAAACATTAATACAAATGAATGTAGAACAGATCTCGCTTGATCTTAAAGAGAAGGAGGAGAGAGATTCAGCCGATATCTCTTAGATAGACAGGGTGGACATGGATCGAGTTGAGAAGCACTTGATTCAGCCCAGCGCGCAACTAAGTTCCCTAGACATCGTTGATGCACAAATGGAGGACAAGATACAACAGTTGGCCCGAGAATCTTACTTCGTCGAGGCCAGCTTTCAAGCGGAACCTTCACAGCTCGTATCTCGACTTGTGGTAAGATGCATCACCTGCATCGAGGCCGCGCGAAGATGAGCACCTGGCACTAGATGAAGACAGAATAGTGGAGATGGAGCGATTTCTCTCTCCTTTGTTATAACAGAAATTTTGTGACCATTGAGATTCTACTTGCTTTGTAGAAATTTTATAAATATATCCCAGAATGAAATAAACGAGGCTGGACCCTTTTTGAGATTTTGTAACAGATTTTTTGCATTGGGACTTAATACAAGCAGATCCGAGATTCTCAATTCCATCACTTCTGTATTGCAAGTTTGCTTTCTTTTTCCTCATTTTTCATTTTCAATTCATATTCGTAATTGATATTCTTCATTATAATTTAGTACTACCACTACTATAACGAATAAATTTGGGTTTTCTGTAATTGTTTATTGCCTTTCCTCTGCACCAACTATCAACTGTGTAAGACCAATTTGCAGTTTTGGAATTCTACATGCATTTTTTGTTACATCGGTTATTTCCTTAAATATTTTCTTCTTCCGTTTACTTCGTGAGATTTTCCCTTCATAGGAACCTGACACTGTAAATGGCTTAATGTTTTTCCCCCATCTCACCCCTTTGATTAAGATATAATACAGCTACAGGAATGAGCCTTTGATTTGCATACATCTTCAATACTGCAACCGTGAATTCTCTTTTATAAAACTTAACTGAGACAACACTCAATCTTTCTTAACAGTTCTCTTACCAGTAATGTTCCCCCATGACCGTTCCTACACCAACTCAACCTAACATATAACCTGAATTATTGAACCAAACGCATATCGCCTTGAACCTCTTCAACACTATGCTTAAAATAGCCACTATTCGGGCCGAGATTGAACAATCATGGGTAGCCATTGAACTTGACATAACTATTCAGGAGCAATTCGAAGCCAGGCAACCCCAACGAAGAAATCTCCCCTAGACTCTTCTCTGAAGGTTGATTTTTCCCTTCTCCTTATCCTAACCACTTTTGGATGCCTTGACACTGTACTTTTGAGCCTTAGTACAGACTCAGGAACAACAGACCATACGATTTTCTTTGTGAGTTTGTCACTCGTTTACAATAGCTCCTCCACGTCATTCACGTAGAATGTAGGGTTTATCTCCAGAGCATATGGAAGGTTCTCAACCCTTGCCTACAGGTTCACCTGAGGGCTCTCCTCGGTAGAGTGAAGTCCAAGACGTTACCATGCCACAAGTGGAATGAACTGACTCTCTAGAACATTTCTGAATTACCAACACTTGAGAGGACTTTTGACTTCACCCCAATTTTGAGAGACCATTTATGCGACTGAATTCTTCCAGAGACTTAGTTGTTACCTCTTCTGGATCACCGGTTAGACCCTTTCCAGGAATAGAAGGACAAGATCCTTTTTTGTCTATGGGTGTTTTTCGACAGGACCTTTTTGGTCCAGGCTCACTTGTGATTTCTGAACTCTCTAGTCCAGAGACAGTACCGTTTACGACTACCTATTACCTTCCTGGTACAGATGCCCCGCGATCTGGCCACATCTTGACCATCCCTATAGAAATGGCCCATCACACAAATACTACGAGTGTTCACACCGAGATTACCACGGTTAGCCAAGCCCCCATAGGCACACCGCTCATGCCTACTATCACCCCGACACTACCACCTTGATACCGAGTGTTAAATGCTTCCATTTCAACTCCTCCGCAAACCCCATCTGACTCTCCTGGTGGTCCCTCTTTTTCTGGGCACTCTCTTCCCGGTTTTATTCCGACACTCCCTCAATTTCCTTTCAGAGGACCTTTCTCGTCCTCCATGGGCAGTCTTAATCCTAGTGGCACTATTCTGTCATTCACACCAAATTACCAGATTCCCATCGGTGGACAATTTCATCAAGGTGGTATGACTCAACCCCCTCTCAGTGGGCAAATTCCTCTTGGAATGCAAATCCCAATTGGAACACAAACCCCAATTGGAATTCTTCCCCCAATTGGAACACCACCTTCAATAGGAGGACCGACCCCACCTTATGGACAAAACATACCTCCGTCCTTGGCCCAGTATTGGAATCATCTGATACAACATCCTCCTCAATCGACTGGGGGGAAAAAATTTCCATCTAAATCCATTATACCCCCTAATATAGGCCAATCACATCCGGGTACGTCCAATCCTATTTGGGGTTTGAATGCTCAAAATCACGTCCTTGTTCATGGATACAATCCCATGAGCTACTATCCTCTCCAACCACCACTGAATTTGCCTGGGTCTTCACATTATATGCATACTGCTTATGGTCCTACTGGTTTGCCGACAGGGCTTCCTCCCCAAAGCCACCAGTACCTGCAGGTGAATTGACAGTTACCCTTCTTGGCCACTTTGGATCTTCCGGATTTTTCAAGGATTTTAAATGATCCAATTCATCACTCTCCCCAATGGCCTACTATACCATCCAAGCTACCATCGGACATCCCTAAATTCGATGGAAAAGAGGGAGAGGACCCGAACAATCACATCATGACTTTTCACCTCTGGTGTTCATCCAACTCATTGATGGATGACTCTATTCGTTTACGCCTTTTTCAACGAACCCTCACAGGTTCTGCTGCGAAGTGGTATATAGAATTACCACGAGGTTTCTTCAGTGACTTCAACACCTTAGCTATGGCTTTCCTCACACACTCCCAGTTACCAATTCGTTATGAAACGGGGACCGAGATTTTGAGTTCTTTCAAACAAAACAAATCCACTCATATATCCAATCACATTCATGAGTGGCGACGGAGACGATGCCTCATTAAACTCAAGCTCCCTAATCAGTTGTTGGAAGAATGGTTCACAAAATCATTTGTGAACAACATCGATCATGACATCGCCATGGGTGGAGTAGTCAGAGAAGAGAAGGCCATAAGTCGTGCTCAATACCTTGACCTTGTTTACTCACAAACGGGTACCCTTTACGATTTACTACCTGACTTACCTCGTCCTTCCACTTCTGCCACTTCAACTACTCCAGTTGCTTCGCATGCAGCCGATGGTGTGATTGGCACTTTCCAGGCCCAACCACATTCTACCTCAAGCACCAACCCCAAACCTTCTTCTTCTAATGTTCAAAATGCTCCGTCTCCTGCCCCTCCCACCGAAAAGACTTCTGAGGTCAATGCAGTTCAATCTACCCCAGTTGGTAAAAACAAATCCAAAAAGGGAAGGGGTAAGAATAAGGAGGACAAAAATACTTCTCAAGTAGAGAGAACAAAAACTACACATGTTGACGATCGAGATAAGCGAAAACCTCGATGCCCTTGTCTTATATGTGGTGATGATCACTACATGAAGGATTGTCCATGACACACCAAGGTCACTAAGTTTCTTCAAGGAGCTCCAAAACCACCTGCTCCGACCATTTTGTCCCAACCCTTCCCGTCTCAACAACAGGCTCAGTTGGTCATTCATGAACAACCCTCATCTTCTAATACATCTTATGTATTGATGTGTACTGGCGATTCAAAGAAAAATGAAATGGCCCTCACCACTCGAGCCAAAGATTATTCTCCCTCTAAAGAGAAGGTTGATGACCTACCTCCTTCCTTGGTACAACCCTCTCTTGCGACTCCACCTACCAATGGTCCTCTTCATCTTGAACGATCGAGCCTCGACACAGTTCTTTGACCCCCCCCAAAGGGCGTCGTTCAGAAATCGACTTTCAATACTCATGCTCGTGCTGCCTAGAACTACAACATTGTTGAAGATCTGGCCCAAGCACCTTCTGTGATGTCATCCCTCGAAGTCCTTCAAAATTGTACCACACAATGGAAGGCACTGTTGAAAGCTATTAGTGGAATCGACCCGACGGATAGGAATTTAATAATTTTTGACTTGGACGATCACATTCCAAGGTTACCCCCTCAACTCGCATTCTAGATCCAAGTGGTTATCTCTGACAAAAACATTTGTTGAACCTTTATCAATGAGGGTGCCTCGACATGTGTCATGTCTCTTACTTTCTGGAAATCCATTGGCTCTCCCTATTTCAATGAATCCCAAAAAACTCTCAAATATTTCAATGGCTCCGGTTTTAAGCCCTACGGTGTCCTCCCTTCATTTCCCATCACATTAGAAGGAAAAACGGTCTAAGTCGAAGTGGAAGTCTTTGACGCTCCCCTTGATTACAATCTTCTGCTTGGCCGCAGCTGGATCAATTCCATGCGCACAGTTGTGTCGACCCTTTTCCGTGTGGTACGTTTCCCACATCAAGGGAAGGTAGTCACCATCGACCAATTAGCCTTATTTAATTCTGATACCCATAATGGAAATGTACCATTCATTGCTAAAACCCCACCGGGTTATGAGAACGTCGATGTAGGCCTTCTCAAAGACTCTTTGTTAATGCGTACTTTCCTCATTCCACCGCTCGATGTTCCACGTTTGTCCGTTGCTTCAATCAACATGATCTCCACCTCGATTCACGAACTTCCTGCATCTCATGACCCCTGGATAATACCTGACCCTAGAGATTATCTTCATTACGACGATGAAATGTCATTAAGTCCGGTTGAATCCGCCTATCAGGACATTCAATCGGCAACCCCTTCTACCCCCTCTCTTGGTGAGTTATCTCTTGATCCTTTCCATGTAATTTTTCCCACTGATGAGATGATCATGTCTGTCATGGAGGACACCCCTTGGGACGATGGACATCATCATTACATCCTCTTTATGGAGCAACATACCATTGAGAACTACCAACGGATATCGACCCCGTCGACCGTTGTCGTCATCTCAACCATTCCTAGGTCCACACATGATGTGTTTTCCGAAGGGAACTTAAGCAATATCTCACCCACTATTCCCCTCGACATATCTGTCAAACCTGGAATCGTCGAAAATGTCCATATCGGAGCTTCGTGTTCTTCTGACGAAATAGTCACCTATACGTCCCTTTTCAAATAGTTTCGTTACATCTTCACTTGGAGCTATGAAGAAATGTCGGGTATCGACCCCGACATTGTGATACATGAGATCAAGACATACCCCGATGCTAAACCCGTCTGGAAATGCCTTCATCTAGTTCACCCACGTAAAGCGGCTGCTATCAAGCTCGAAGTTGAGAAACTTCTCAAAGCTGGCTTTATTTACCCGGTGGCTCTCATTGACTGGGTTTCCAATATTTTCCCAATCGATAAGAAATAAGGAACCATTCGTGTATGTGTTGATTATAGGGATATCAACAAAGCTTGTCCCAAAGACAACTTTCCTACCCCCTTTGTCGATCATATTGTTGACGATTGCACCGGAAGTGAAATCTTCTCTCTGATGGATGGTTTCTCCAGGCATAATCAAATCAACATTGTTCCCAAGGATCAACATAAGACCGCTTTTATTTGTCCTTGCGGTACTTTTGCCTATCGGAAACTCCCTTTCGGTCTCAAGAACGTTGGCGCAACTTTTCAACGCGCTATGTCTTATGCTTTCCATGATATCAAGCACATCGTTCAACCATATCTGGATGATTTACCCACTCACTCAATGCACCGAGTCGATCATCCAACCCACCTCTGAGCCATTTTCGTCCTCTGTCGGTTCTACCGTATACGTTTGAATCCTCATAAGTGCATTTTTTGCGTGGAATCTGGCCGACTTCTAGGTTTTATTGTTTCACGTCAAGGGATCAGGGTGGATCCTTTAAAGGTTGAGGCAATCCTTAATCTCCCTCCTCCTTCTACACTTCTCTAGTTACAAAGTTTGCAGGGGAAAGCAAACTTTCTTCGTCGTTTTATCCCAAATTACGCTGAGATAACTCATGGATTTACATGGCTACTAAAAAAGGGGTCTGAGTTCATATGGGATACCATCGCCAAAAATGCTTTCGAAGCTTTGAAATTGTCCCTAACGTGTGCTCCGCTTCTGTTTCCCCACGATTACAGTCGCGATTATTTCCTTTACCTTGCTTCCTCGGATTACACCATTGGTATGGTTCTCGTCCAAGAGGATGATGCTAATGACGAACATGTTATCTACTACTTGAGTCGAAGTCTAACACCTACCGAAATCAAGTATTTGCATGTCGAAAAACTGGCCTTGGCAGCCGTCCAAGCCGCCCAACGCTTCCGGTACTATATCCTCTCGCACAAGACTACAGTAATTTCTACCTGCAACCCTATGCAACACATTCTCACATGTCAATTTCTAGGGCGAAAATACTCCAAATGGATCATAATACTCCAGGAGTTTGAATTTTAATTCGAATGCGCCAAGTCCAAGAAGTCCTTAGTGTTTGTTGAGTTGCTATGCGACTTTCCCTATTCTGAAACGAAAAATGTAGGAGCTAATTCATTACCTGATGAATCCCTTTTCCTCATCCACACTGATGATATTTGGTATGGTGATATCATTATATATCTCCTAACCTAGACTTTCCGGCCAACTTTGTCCAATACTGACCGATGTTGAATACGATACCAAGCTCGTCAATATATTATCCTCGGGGGATTGACTCCGTTTTTCGATGCTGCCTCACATTCAAAAAAGCCGAGAAAGCTCTAAATGACTGCCATTCTGGAGCCTGTGGTGGTCATATGTCTGGGTATGCTACTTCCTAGAATATCTTACGAGCAGGTTATTTTTGGCCTTCTTTATTTAACGACTGCATAATCGCCGTTAAAAAATGCCTCGCTTGCCAGACCTATAATAACAAGATACGGTCACATCCCTCTCCTCTTCACCCTGTGGTCTCCATTGGTCCCTTTGCGAAATGGGGCATTGATTTCATGACATGTCACCCTCACTCGGCCGGGGGGCATGGATACATTATTGTAGCCGTAGATTACTTTACAAAATGGGTCGAGGCGATGTCGACATTTGACAACACTGGAAAGACCACAACATTATTCATTTTTAATCACATCATAGCTCATTTTGGTGTTCCCCAGGATATCATCACTGATCACGGTAGCCACTTTAGAAACTTCATGATGTCCAAACTTACTGAAAAGTTGGGTCTTCGCCACGAAAACTCAATGCCCTATTACCCACAAGCCAACGGCCAAGTCGAAGCAATTAACAAAGTTCTCAAAACTATGCTCCGACGAATGATAGGGATTCACAAAACAAGTTGGCACACAATGTTTTTTTCGGCATTGTGGGCTTACCGGATATCCGTCAAGTCCGCTACTGGGTTTACACCTTTCCGGTTAGTCTATGGTTTGGAATCCATTCTCCCGATTGAATGCGAGATACCCTCTTTAAAACTAGTTGTTGAACTCCTACCAAACACTTCTGCTGAGGAAGAACGTCTATCGTATCTTATGCGATTAGATGAAACTCTATGCGATGCTACCCTAGTCATAGAAGCTCAGAAAAAATGTGTCAAGGCCCAATACGACAAACATGTCAAGCCTCGCATTTTATCCAAAGGAGATCTCGTTCTCCTCTATGAACAAGATTGAGATATGCTAGGAGTTGGAAAATTTGAAGCCATGTGGTGAGGTCCTTATATCGTTAGACGAGTGTTGGAAAAAGGGGCTTATAAGTTAGTATATTACGAAGGTATCCCTCTTTGAGTGAACCCAGGAATGGGTTGTACTTGAAAAAGCACTATGCATAAAAATCACCTGTGCACGAGTACTTGTATTTTTATTGTATCATACTTCTTGTGTGTTACTATAGCTTGATTTTTTCGTTATCTGGTCTCTACCCTTATGTGACACTATGTTTTATTTCCAGATGTCTGAGTCTTTGCTACCCTACATTGGCTTCGCTGATGGCGCTAGCCGTAGTACTCAGAACCTTGCTTCTGCTACATGGGCAATTTACGTGCCTACAAACGAACTTGTCTCCTTACGAGGTGTGTGTCTCAGTCATGCGACCAACAATATTGCAGAGTATAGCGTCGTTATCGAATTGTTGATTGATGTTATCTCACTCAGAATGTATCATTTGGTTGTGCGACTCGATTCGTAGCTTGTAGTACTATAGTTAAGTAATGTCTATACTATTCGAAGTCCTACTTTGTTATGGGTATATTTGCAAATTCGCCTCTTGGAACATTATTTTTATTATATTGAATATCAATATATTCCTAGATGTCTAAATACATTAACTGATGCATTGGCTAACTATGTATTAGACAGACATTTGGATCATTTATAAATCAATCACATCAATTTTCACACAACACAAGATAAACCGGTAGAAGTCGTCTGTATATATAACGAT
>SNQJ01S0029323.1:49027-59434 GCA_010110895.2 Picea sitchensis | reverse complement strand
TATATTTTTCTATCTTCACTTTGGTTGGTTTGTGTTGTCTTGGTATTGACCTCACGAGAGAACCGGAGTGAAGTGGGAGCAACAGAGACCATAGGAAGCGATACAAAGGTATGTTACTTGTTCCTCCCTACTAGCTAATTCAATGGTCAAAACTTAGGGAAAGAGTCATGTCCTGTCCTGTTTTGCTCTAGATCCAGGTGGATCTAGGGAGATATGTTAGTGTCTGCACCTACTGATTAGTCCGATAACAACTACCTCGGGTATCCTGTACAATTTCCTATTCAAATTAATAATAACACTATGAGGACTAGACTCATATACAACATGACGTTTCCATAAATAAGGTTGGCCCAAAAGAACATCACAAGCTTCAAGAGGAGAAACATCATAAAATACCTCCTCTTTAAAGGGCTTGATGTCATACAACAGTCGACACTGTTGGCTGATGCAAAGATCACTTCCTTGGAGGAGCCATCCAATGGTGTAGGGTTGTGGGTGCGGCATTGTTGGCAAGGACAACCGCTTGATGACCTCTGTTCATATGAGGTTTTTCTGGCTACCACTATCAATGATGAAGTGCAGCGGGGTGCCTTTTACCTACATCTATGAATGGAAGAGGCGTTCTCCTTCTTTTGTCTCATCTAGTTCACCAGGCTGGAGCTTGGTAGTAGCAACGGTGGCACTGGGTTCCATGTTAATGATCTATATTCCGCTTTCTGGTTCTGGCTCAGAGTCATAATCCGCATTTGATTCAGAGGCTTTCACTTCAGCCACTAGCGACTACTTTGAACGACAGTCAGCAGTGTTATGCCAAGGGCTCTTATGAAAGTCGCACCACTTCCCGGTATCTTTCTTTGTATTTCCAGTGTCTTTATTTTCTTGCGGCTTGGACTGGTTATCCTGATACTATCCATATTTTCTCTGTCCTTTGTTTTGTGGGTTGGGGCCACCCTTTCCTGACTTTTGTTGTGAGGGGTTCCCAGGCCCAAATTGCTGCATCTTTTGTTTGAGCTACTGCTCAATTTTGACGACATATCGGTAGGCCATGCCCAAGGATGAGATTTCCAGAAATTCCATTTTGGTATGGATGTATCTATGCAGAGCACCGTGATACTTTAGCACCATATGTCACTCTGAATATTTGATACCCAACTTGGTGCACAAGGTATGGAAGATATTTGTGAAATCTAGCATTGCTTGGTTTCTTTCTTGTTGCAATGTCATCCATTTGGTATACATGTCGTCATAACTTCCGACAGTGTAGTATTGTTCCTTAATAGCACCCCTGAAGTATTCCTAGGTGGCCATGACTTAAAATAATGAGGTTTCCTCTATTTCCTTTTGCTCACAAAAAGTTTCCCACCAATCTTTGACATGGGGAACGACTTTGAGGAGAGCAAAAGTAATATTTTCTCTATTCAATAAGTTATGGATAGAAAAATACCCTTCTAGTAGATTCAACCACTTGTCTACAACATATGCATCTATATGACCTTAAAATATAGGAATATTGAACTTTATTTGTACCTTGAAGGGGGCGACACCTCCATTTGAAGAAGATGCATCGCCTGTTGGTAGCCGCCGAAGGATTTGCACGAAACTATCCATCATATTGTTCCTCTGTTGCATGAGGGATTCCTCAATCAAAAGTTTGAAAGGATATCATGTCCCATCATCTTTATTTTATCCTTCCATGCGAGGTCGCTTGGGTGTGTGAGAGATTCTTTCCTCAAGAGAAACAAGCTTGAGACCCAACTCTTTGTACTCCAACCTCATTGGGGACATGCATTAAGATGACAAGGAGAAGACCGCTCTGATACCATTGATCTGGATTTTATGAGAAGAAATAAATGAATACAGATTATTAATAGGTGCTTAACACAAAATAACAAAGATACAGTAAAACTGGTTTTCTATTCAATACCGAAATAAGCTGAAACTGTAAAATGCAGCGGAAACAAGCTTGCTGGAATGGTGATGGCTTATCTCTGAGAAGCTATGTGACGACAACACGCATTCACAAAAAGCAAGTTACAATGAGGATCTAAAGGCATTTTTACAATAAGAAATAATTCCAAAAACCCTATACATCCAAAAACCTAACCCTAGGAGATGAAGCACCAAAAGTCATGTGGGCCCCATTTGGGTAAGTTAGTACATCAACTTCCCGGGGTCGTAACTTTTGCATACGATCTTTGTTTTAGGCATGTGATAGCCCATTGGAAAGATATCATAGAGGAGATTCATTTTGGGGGCTCAATAATTCCTTGGGATATAATTGAGGAGCATGATCCCCAAAAACCTTCATTTAGGTCCTCAAAATGGCCCCGAAAGTTAAAACTGCTAAAAATAGTAAATTGCCAAAATTGTCAGAAAATTGTTTTGAGCCAGTTGAAAAAGGTGGGTTTCCACCAATATCCATATGGATCACTTGAACCTAGGTCAATCATGATAATGGTATAACTCAGATAATAAACCAACAAATGGTTTTGTTGCCGGTTGGAACAACATAGGATTGAGTGGATGGGATATGTTGAAAAATTGTTAAAAGAATGTAAGATCTGCAGAAGCGTGTCAAAATAATACCGAATAAGATGACAAGAAGGTGAGAGAATGCACCAATAGAAGGGGATGTTGAGACCATGGAATCCCACAAAATCAGATATCGAAAGTTGGTTGAAAACAAAGGAGCTAGAGTTTGTGTAGAAAGATAACAAAAACCCTAGAATAACACCACACAAATATCTTGAGAAGTATGTGTTTACTGATCTACATGAAGTATTTCCTATGATTTTCCACACTTATTGTAGGAGTGGATATTTAGGTTGAAGGACAACCATACATCAAACCAGATCCGTCAGTTAGAGTGGACCTCAGTTCATATCGCGTAGTTACAATAGGTGACGCAGTTACAGCAGGTGAATAAAAAATTCACCCTCACAGTAGATTTTTTCCTCGATGGTATTGTAGCATGATTTATAACAGAATTTGCAATAGATACCACAAATTCATACAACATAGCATAACAAGAGTTTCTACGTGGCCCTCGAGGAAGGTATATTAGATCGTTGTATACTTCTATTAGGATATTTCTCTATAACAAAGGTGTAATTAAAATGGAGACAGACAACTAAAATTCCCTGCATGCATAGGGGAAGGGGGGAAGCACTGACATAAAAAAGAGAAATGGAAGGAGAAATAGATAAAGGAAAGATGGATGAAGCCTTGGACCCAATCATGATGTAATATGACTAGATCAAGCAGATCATGGTGACAACTAGAAATACGCGCAGTGGAGTACCCTACCAATACAAGGTGAACACCAAGAAGAGAGTTGTATCTGCATGGGAAGGATTGGCAAGTGATGAAGAGGTGGTAGAGGATATCTAGGATGTGGAGAAGATTTAGGAAATCTTGTGCATGACATATGAGAGGAAGATGAGAGGTCCAAGAGAAGAAAGAGAAGGAAACAATCTTATCCATATTGATTTCAGTGTGGAACCCATAAACCCATGTGAAACTGACACACCAAAGAAAACACCACCATTTAGACAACCAAATTTTGGGAGAAGGAAGACAACAAGAAGTACATCTAAACAAGGAACAAAAACTAGGGGAGACATCTCAGGAAGAATTAGTCAAGTATCTATAACACACAGAGATAGTAGTTCAACATTCAGGATGGAAGGACACAATCCCACCAGCAGGTTACCAAAATTCAAAGGAGAAGTGTCGGAGGATCCGAAGAAGCACATGTTTATCTGTGAAAGATCTGGGAAGAAAAATAGATAACAAACTAGGACACTAAAATTTCACAGCTAGAGATCACACTAAGGGATTACGCACTGGATTGGTATATGAGTTTAGCTACAAACAATTTGCCAGGGACAACCAGAACGATTGCAGATATCAAGAAATTGTTGATAAATGAGTTTCATAATCCAATTTTAAAGGACCAATACATGAACGAGATGATATAAATTAGACAGAAAACAAGAGAATATGTATGGGATATTAACCAGATATTCAAGCGTCTGAAAGGAAAGTTGAAATATCTCATGACATATATGTAACACAAGCACCTATTGGTGAATTCATTATTACCGCACTTGAAATATCCACTACGACAACATAAGTTTCAGACACAGGAAGAGGCTATGGAGGTATCCTTGCAACTAGAAGAAAACCAATATCATAAGACAGATCCATCCATCAAAGAGCTAAAGGAGGATCTGAATAACTTAACATTCCAGCTAAACCAGAACAAAGTAAGGACAAACAAGAATCTGTTTGATGTACCACATGCAAGACAAAAGGACACCATAATAACGAATGTACAACATTCATGCAATACATGGCAGTGGGAATGCCAAATCCATTACCAACAGGAGGACTATGGTGAAAATTTTGTAAGAAACAATGCCATGATCCATATCACTTCCCAATTATGCAGAAATACAAGATAGTCCCAAAGAGTTAATATTGAAAATTTTGCAAGTCAGTAAGCCATGATGAAAAGGACTATAAAACCATGGAGTTTATGAGAGAGAGGACATCATATGCATATAAGGTGCAGGAAGAAATGATGATCGAGCAAGCCACACCCCATTTTAACCAAGTACCAACCCCATAAAACACGGTGCAACAATAGTATAATACTGTGAAACAACCATATAACACAACACAACCACAGTACAATGCAACGCAACCCCACTACAATACCGCACAGTATAACCAGGAGCCTCATTATAATGCAATGTAAGCAGATCGAGTTGGCTACAGAGGTGGAGGATGAGCAAGAGGAGGATTTGGAAGAGGTATAGTACCAATTGTATTCCACAACTATCAACAACCAGGACACTATGCAAGAGAATTTCCACTTCCACCAGTGACTTGTATGTATTTTCACACATCAGATCATGACATGGAAGAATTTATTATGCTATTAGGGAATATCCAAGGAACGAGGAATTAGAACAATCATAATGTTCAATGGATTTCAGCAGAAGCAGGGGATGAAGGAAGAAACATCAACATAGTTATGCATGGAGGAGTTAAAATAGGGAACGACAAGAGCTAGTACAACATCAATGGGTGAAGAAGAAAGTCGAACCTATGAAGCAGTTCAATGCACAAAAGGAGATATTTAAGAAATCCAAAAAAGAATTTATGAAGCATGACATTGCATTGACTTCAACCGCGTAGAATAATAAGGAAGTACCAGAGTACGAGATGCCTCCATTGCTAGATCACACCAAAGAAATGCAGCCATTGGGACAAGTAAGTACAATTAAAGGCTTTTTTCAATCATGCATAAAATTACTAAATGATCCATCCTCTATCAATGTATTACAAAATATGTTAGAAAGATGTAGCATAGAGACAAAAGGAAAGATAGAACATAAAAGAGTCAATCACCTACATACAAGGAGAAGAACAAGTAGGGAGTTCAGGCTAAATGCCAACATTGGATATTTCAACATGGGAGATATCATACTAGATCTAGGATCTGAAGTCAATGTATTACCCAAGAAAACATGGAAATGTATGGGAGAGCCCACATTAGGATATTCACTTGTTCAGCTGAAACTAGAAAATTAGCACATAGTTCTACCAATTGGGAGATCGAAAGGAGTAACAATAGATCTGTATGAAGTGCGCACTAAAGTTGACTTCAAAGTAATAGAGATAGTGGATGACACAACACCTTACCCTAAATTTCTCAGTTTGGATTGGGAATTTGATAACCAAACCATAATCAACTTAAAGACACGAAATGTGACATTTGAGTCAGGATAATACAAGGTCATTGCCCCATTAGAGCCATCGGAAGTGGAATGGTTTGTAGAGCCTACTTTCTTGGACTTGGAGGAAATTATCTAGTTGTACAGAAAAACTACGTGAGATAAGTATTACGTAAACCCAAATGCAGATGGGATACTCAGTTGGCGGAGCATCACCTCATGTGCATCAAACTCATATACAAGTTTAGAAAACTGGAAATAGAGGCTTCATGAAGTTTCCACAAGAATATGTGCAATAATAGACTACAGAGTAAGATGGGTAGATGTGGAGACAAGGGAACCACCGATTTTCCATGGGGTAAACTATCTAGAAGCATTCTTGACACTTTACAAAGATGAAGTGGTAGAAAATCAGAGAATCTTAGAACCAGATATAGCACTCAAGGCCACACCTACAAGATTGTGGGGCACACATAAAGAAAAAATCAAGGATTGATACCAATGTAAGCAGTTAATGCACATTAGGTTTGGCACAGAACAAAGAAGAAACCATCAACAAAAATATGATGGACAGGGGGCACCAACAGAAAACTTGGAGAAGTGTAGAGTGTTGTGGAAAAGGACACCCCCAAAATAATGGCCTCATCATTTCATAAACACATTAGAGGGAATCCCAACAAAATGGTATTTAGACCAAGAACTACGCAGAGGAACTATGAGCTGGACAATACTACAACAAAACTTTATAGTCACTTTCTCATTTGAGAATGAGAACCCCAAAATAGATGCAACACTTAAGCAAATAAGGGGGGTAATATTCATTAAGGAACCATAATTAGAACTTATAACAAAAGAACAACAATGGAACATACGGACAGTGAAAGAAATGTTGTCATGCTACCATGTGAAGGACGAAGTACCAGACGAAGATGATCCACACGATATTTAGATTGAAGAAGTTGAAGGAGAAAGAGAAGTGGAAGGTCCACTTCTAGAATCAAAATTAATTGTTGCGCCAATCAAAGTGAAGAAATTCAACATTGGGACAGTTGAGAATCCCAAAATGGCCAGCATTGGAGACTACTGGGATGTGAAAATAGTGGAAATCATAATAGAGTTACGACGCGAGTACAACGACCTATTCCCCATAATGTTCATATAAATGAAGGGCATATTAGGAGATCTAGGTGAAATGAAGATACCACTCAGAGTTGAGGCAAGAACAATCAAACATCGACCATACATATTAAATCTGATATATAATCAAAAAGTTAAAGATGAGATCAATAGGATGTTGGGAGCTAGAATCATAGAACCTGTGGAAGAAACCGAATGGATAAGCCTGATGGTAGTTCAGGAGAAAAAACAAGGTGGGATAAGAATGTGCATCGACTTGAGGAAGTTGAATGATGCGTGTGTACATGACCCATTCCCTATACCTTTCACGGATGAAGTATTGGAGGACATAGGAGGACAAGAAGTTTACTCATTCATCGACGAATTTTCAGGATACCATCAGATAAAGATAACACTGAAAGACTGATATACGACCACTTTTGCTACCGAATGGAGATCCTACCAATATACAATCATGTCATTTGGACTGAAGAATGCACCAACGATATTTTCTAGAGTAGTCATTGCTTCATTTAAAGAATTTATACACCAATTTCTAGAGGTATACTTGGATGATTGGACAGTCTATAGTCTGTCAAAAGACCATGTAGAGGTCTTGCGGCTGATGTTAGAAAGATGTATGTAGTTATAGATATCGTTAAACATCAAGAAGTGCATCTTCAAAACAGCTTTTGGGATACTATTGGTCCATATAGTATGCAAGCAAGGTTTACTAGTAGATCCTGCTAAGATTGCAGTAATCGTCAACTTTCCACCATAAAAAATAGTCTGTCAACTAAGATCGGCATTGGTACACACAGTATCCTACATAAAATTTATAAAAGGGTACGCGCAGATCACTGTGCCAATGGAGAAACTACTAAGGAAATATACAAAGTTCCAGTGGAATGAGAATTGTCAACATGGTGTGGATACGCTAAAAGAAAATATGGTAACATGACCAATACTAGTATTCCTAGATTGGGAGAAAACATTCCACGTACATGTAGATGCATCGACTATAACACTTGGAGTTATTTTGGCGCAGCCAGGAGAAGGAGAATTGGATCATCCTATAACATTTTCTAGTAGAAAAATGTCAGATTCAGAGAAGAACTACAACACCACAAAGAGGGAAGGCCTAGCCATGGTCTACGCACTTCAAAAGTTCATACATTACTTATGGGGGAAACATTTTAAGATGTTCAAAGATCATTCAATGCTTAAATACCTAGTTAACAGGCCAGTGTTGGGGGGGAGAATTTACAGATGGATACTGCTATTTCAGGAATTTGATTTTGAGGTAATAGTTAAACCAATGAAGTTAAACGTAGGACCGGATCACCTATCAAGGATCATGAATGGGGAGGAACCTACAAATCTAGAGGACAAATTTCCATATGCACAGTTATTTTCAATCTAGATCGCCGATGAATACTTTGTAGACATTATCCAATACTTGACTATAGGGACTATGCCACAAGAATATAACATTGCGCAGAAGAAAAACCTGGTAGTCCAGGTTGCAGACTATCAGCTGATTGCAGGACACTTATAAAAAATGGGCACAAATATCATCTTGAGAAGATGTGTGCTAGAACATGAAATACCAAGGATCTTAGCAAAAGCCCATGAAGGAATAGCAGGAGGACATTACGTAGGAAAATATACCACGCAGAAGGTATTGTGTGTTGGGATATTGTGGTTGACCATTCAAAGAGACTCAAAAGAGTACTTTCAGAAATGCGATGTATGTCAGAGGGTTGGTAAACCGAATAGAAGGGATGAGATTCCCCTGTGACCACAAGTAACTTGTAGGTATTTGAAAAATGGGAAATAGACTTTGTAGGACCAATTAAACCACCAACAAAGAGGACAGGAGTGAGGTACATCATCACCATGATGGAATACCTGACAATATGGGTGGAAGGAGCACCAATCAAAGATTGTATCACAAAGACAACAACACACTTCTTGTTCGAGAAAGTGATCACTAGATTTGGTTTCCCTAGTATTTTGATGATAGTATTTTGATGAGTGGCCAAGGAACTCACTTCACTAATAGTACTATTAATTCTATGACTGAGAAATTTGAAGTTCATCATAAAAAGAGTACACCATATCATCTAGAAGCAAATGGAACTGTGGAAGCCTTTAACAAGATCCTTGAAAATGCACTAACGAAGATTTGTAACGTTAATAGGGATGATTGGGAACTAAAGATACCAACAGTATTGTGGGAATATAGGACCATATGCAATAAGTTGATAGTACAAATGCCATTCATATTGGTATATGGAGAAGAAGCAATAGTTCCACTAGAATGTTTGGTACCTAGTCTGCACATAGCAGCGATTACGAACATGAAAAAACAAGGCGTAGTACAGGATAGGATGAATCAAATTATGATCATGGAGGAATATAGGATCCTAGTAGGGTTCCACCAAGAAGTATATAAATCAAGGGACAAATCTTGGCTTGAAAGACATATCAAAAGGAAAAATTTCAAGGATGGAGACTTAGTGTTGATGTATGACAGTGAATCCCTTCAACATCTAGGAAAACTCAGAATTCACTGGTTAGGACCATATGAAGTAAAAGCTGTCACATATGGGGGAGTTGTATAGTTGACAGACTTAGAAGGAACAGAACTTAGAGGGATGATCAATGGGATCTGACTCAATTTGTACAAGGACGGTCAACAACGCGCACCTTGAAGTCACTGCACGCAAAAAAAAATAAAAAAAATAGAAGAAACACTGGACATGAAAAGATAACAAAAAAGGTACAGTTCACTGAAAAGAGAATGAGAACGCACACTCAAAAATGATATCCTGACAATGACAAGGCCAATGTTTGTCGCAGTTCCAGCACAGTGCACCGAGGGAACCACACTCAACTGGGCCCCTTATCTGTTGAATCTATTCCTAGACGACTGCAAGGATGCACATGATCTGGGGATATAATTTCATTATTCATGGCTACTCATCTTGATAGTTGTGATTGGATGGAAGGAGACAAAGTATTCATTTTTTTCCACTAGACCCACTCCCTGCCATGGATTGTGATACTTATCGCTTGGGGCCACTTTAGAATCCAAAAACAAAAAAGAGAATGCAACCATATTCAAAGGCTATCTCAGTGGAATACATGACAACATTGCCAACACTTGGAGGGTAACACTAGAAGGAATCACACAATATTAGGGCATAGCCAACTTCAAAGCCACTAGACATGTGATGTGGATCTAGGCATGAAAAGACCCTAGCAATCAATGGCTACAATTACGTTACTGCATCACGAAGGAAGACATCGACATGGCCATTAAGGATTGGGAAGATGATTGGAGGATTCTAGTCCTCATTCAAGAAATACCCGCAAAGATAGTGGAGGAGGAGGTAAGACAGGAACACACACATTTTGAGGAGGTAACAATGACCAAGAAACCAAGGACATGTCAGAACAAGGCACAACAAAATAAAGGGGGGACATCCAAGACATGCGTCTAGATAGGGAAGAATAAAAACACATAGGTGCCACAAGTACA
>SNQJ01S0029322.1:73372-89592 GCA_010110895.2 Picea sitchensis | reverse complement strand
CTCCTAAGTGACTGCTATTTTTCTCTCACCCAAAGTGAAAAGGAATACACATAATTTATAATCTATTATGTTCCCAGGTCATGGATCTATTATATTCAAGTGCAAATTCATAATTCAGTTAACTAGTGATTGTTCTAGGCTCTAGCAGACACAGTTCTCTTTTAAGGTGATTTGTAGCACTTTTTAGGACAGGTCATTGGGACTTTTTATGCATCATTTTGAGTCTTGACTCATGAAATCAAATGAGATATGAAAACAGTGAAACCCTCCAGGATCAAGTGCCCAATCTCACTCAAATAATAAAAGTAATATCGAGAAATTTAATGCCCAGAATACTGAAGTAAAATCTCAGCTAAATGTACTCTCAAAATCAAGTAAATTTTCTAGACAATTTTAGCTACAGTAATTGCCAAAGAATGGTACTAAGTTTATGATCATTTATTACAACATTTTTCAGATTAAGACAAGACAGGGAGAAACTTTATGGCTGTAGCTAACATTGAACAACAACATAAGTGCACTTCGCTTATGCTGGTCTTTGCACCTTTCCATGATTTTTTTTTCTTATTTTCTCTACCTGTTTAAGTTTATTAGTTGTTTCAAATTCCATCATAAAACAATAGTTCAGAACTTCTAATCAGAATTGCGCTTTCAGTCAGAAACTTTCCTCATAGTTTTCATTGGTCAATGATAAGTTATAAGTTATAACATATGGAAATTGTTGTTAATGTTTATGAGTTTCTTTGTTCAAATGCATCTAGATTACCCCTAATTGTTACATATTTCCAGAGAGGCTACTGATTCAGAGTTTTAATTTTTTATACATTTATGATTTGAATGAATAAAACTCAAGAAGTACATTTGTTTTTTATGAAGAAACATTTGATTTTTCATGGCACCTCCACAATCAACAAAAAAGGCATCGAATCATGTGGAGAAATTGGATGGGGTAAACAGGAGACATGTGAAATGTAGATTATGCAATGTTGAGTTTGTTGGGTCTTTAACAAGAGTAATGGACCACTTACTCTCTATTAGTAATGGTAAAGGAGGTGGTGTTGCAGGCTGCAAAAATGTGTCTGCGGAACTCAAGGAGACACTTCAAAAGGATTATGATGGAATACAAAAGGCTAAGAAGGTGAATGAAAACAAAAGGCAACGCATTCAAGAAGAGATTTCAAGGAACTACAAGCCATGTTTTTCAGGGATGGATGCAACTGGAAGTTCATCTCATCCAACAAAATCAAGTGGGATAGCCACATTAAACTCTCTCTGTAAGCCCGCATAGAAGCAAGAAGTTGATGATGTTGTGGATGACATGTTTTTTGAATCTGCAATCCCATTTAATGTGGCCAGAAGCCCTTACTTTATCAATGCATGTAAGATGATTGAAAAATTTGGAAAATGATATGTACCTCCAAGATCTGAAACTATAAGGACCACTCTTCTCAAGAGGTCAAAAGAAAGGGTGACAAACAGATTGATGAAGATCAAAGAGTCTTGGAAAGAAACATAGTGCACAATTTTATTAGATGGTTGGTCAGATATGTGTCATAGGCCGTTGATTAATGTGTTGGTTTATTGCCCTAAATGGATATTTTTTTTTTAAGGTAGTTGATGCATTAGGACACAAGAAAACTTCTGAATATATTTTCAATATTTTAGAGGGAGCCATTCTTGAAGTTGGGAAAACAAATGTGGTCCAAGTTGTCACCGACAATGCCTCAAATTGTGTGGGAGATGGAAATATGATAATGAATAAATATAAAGAAATCTATTGGACCCCTTGTGTTGTTGATTGCCTTGATTTGTTGGTGCATGATTTAGCAAAGTTTCCATGGATTAATGAGGTAGTTCGAAAGGGGAAACAAATTTCTCACTTCATAGTTAACCATCAACTCACATTGAGCTTGTTTAGGAGGCAAGCATCTAGAGAGCTACTAAGGCACTTCGATACCAAATTTTCCACATATTATATTACTCTCAAAAGAGTGGTTGAGGAAAAGGCAAGTGTAAGAAGTGTTATCTGCAACACTAAGTGGAAAAACTCACACCTTTCAAAAGAAGCTAAAGGGAAGGAGTTGGAACAAATCATTCTAACCAATGATTTTTGGGAAAGTGTTGTCAAGGTTCTAAAAGTGTGTGAGCCAATTGTTGACATGCTTCACATGGTTGATAGAGACATCCCTTCCATGGGTTTTGTTTATGAGGGCATGGATCATTGTAAGGAAACCATTGAAAAATCCTTTGACAATGTGGAAAATGAGTACATGGTAATATGGGAGGTAATAGATGAAAGATGGAAGATGTTCCATAGCCCTTTGCATGCAAAAACTTGTTATTTAGACCCTAGATTGTTTGGGATAGAAATAAGTAATGATGCATAAGTAATGAATGGACTTTATACAGTGATTGAGCAGTTCACTCTAGATCGAGAAGAAGCCATGATGTTTAGAGAGAAATTTTGGGCTTACAGGTTAGAAGAGGGGATATTTTGAAGCACTTTTTCCATACATGATAAGCCCGTTATTCATCTAGGGATATGGTGGCAGTTTTATGGAGATAATGTACCTAAATTGCAATGTTTTACAATTCATATTTTGAGCCAGGGATGCGGTTCCTCTCCTTGTGAAAAGAATTGGAGTAGCTTTAACCATATTCAATCTAAGAAAAGAAACAAGTTACTAACTACAAGGTTGGAAGACCTTGTTTATGTTCGCAGTAATTTGCATTTGGCCTTGGGCAGTGTGGCCAAAGATGCATCTACCTCCTCTCGGCCATAGTTTGAGCCTATTCCAAGTGCAGAAGAAGATGATCTTGGCATTGATGGTGACTCACTAGATGAGCCTAGTGATGATAGAGGTCCACTTATTGATGAGTTTGGTAGTCACACTTCTAGTACCTTTACTAGCCCATGTGCTCTTGATGATTTAGAGCTTTATGATGTTACTAGTAGGCCACAAGAATATAAATTCTGACTATGTTTTAAATTTTGTGAAATAATTTCAGGGATTATAAATACTTGATATTATGGACTTCCTAAATTATATTTTGAAATTTGAAGAATATGTTCTAATTCATTTTGCAATTTGTAGACTTGTAGTTATAATGTATGTTCAAATTATAATCATGTTTTAAATTTTGTGAAGTTGTTTTAGGAATTATAAGTATTTGACATTATGAACCATCTAAAACTTTTTAAATTTTTAAGTTGAAAAGTATGTTGAACTTGTTTTCCAATTTGCAATTGTAGATTATAGTTTAAATTTCAATAATGATATTAATGTTTGGATTTTATCATGATAAGATATTCATATGTGTCTATTGATGTTGATTTCTTATTATTTTATGTTATATCTCAATTCTCGTTTTAAAGATTATATATATATATATATTGAAAAATGTATATAGTCAGAACTTGGTATGGAGAGTGACATGGATAGGTACTCATTAAGTTTCTAGGTATATGGCCTCCTTGCATTTTACCACCTCCCACCTCCCATGTCAAGGAGTGGCATGGCTTTTACTATACTTACCACRAAAAACTGTGTAATTACTTTTACCAATTTGTTGAGTTGTGGTTGAAACGTGGCATGTCCTTCCTTTACTGCAATAACATACCTAACATTTCACTATGGCACAGAGGACAGTGRCAACAAAAGAGTCTAGTAGTGGGAGCAATTTTGATGTCTTGAAAGGAAGGAGAATAGTGGAAAAAAAAGATATGAGTGGTGTGCAATTAATAAAATACAATTCAATTCAGATGTTTTCCTGCTTGCACAACTATACCAATGCACTTGCTCTTGCACAACTATACTAGCACATAAGGAGACAAGTCGACCAGAAGGGAAAGATTCATTGTTGTTCTGGAGAAGACATTGATCAGAACAAAGGATGACATTCATCACGACAACACAATGACATTGTTGTTTGGAAAGCTACAATAGAGGCATGCACATAATCTTCCTTTCTCACTTGCATTTTTGTCCATGTTTTCTATAATGTATTTATGTCATAGTCACTCTCATGGTTTTATGGTTCAACTAATAATTTTAGTATTTCTCTTAGGGTTTTATGGATACATAAATTATAGGTTAGCTATTCTACAATTTTATTTGATATCAATTCAAAAATTTCCCCTTAGAACTTAATTCCCTAAATCTGGTGACTAACTAAATCATGGTTTTGTTGATAACCATTTCCTGTCTCTGGTCCGTTCACTTGGAGATACCTTATTGTTGATCATTGACATTATGTTGTTCTTTTGCTAATTGATTGAGAATCCTTGAGTTATGGTTCAAAATTAATGATAGTTCTTGAAGAGGTTTGTTTAAAATTTATGTGAGGTCATGGGCCTTACATGATTATTTTCCTTTTTCTCGTTATCACCCACCAACCAATTTCTAGTCTCTCACTTATCCACTCGTTGTCTTTGAGTGGCACTGACCTATCACTATTACGCACCACAATTAAAATTAGTGAGTGTTGTATGTGTTAAACTATATTGCTCATAATGAAAAGAGATGGGTATAGTCTCAACGACAACAAAGATTACAATATTATTGACAAAAAAACAAATCCTAAATCACACTTCTCAACGTTATACCAAGAATATCGAAGGATTAAAAAATCAAGCCTTACATATCGCATGCAATTACAAAATAGTTTCAGTTCACATAAACACATGCAATTCCATAATAGTTTTAATTCACATAGACGCATAGTAAACAACTTATGGCCTACAAAACCTTGAAGGGAAAATGTTAGAGTTATTCGTAATAGGGTTAGGGTTATTTGTAATAGGGTTAGGGTTGTTGTTGTTGTTGTTATCACTCTATAATTTTCCCAAGGCTGTGGGGGCAATCAGAGAGGCAACATCAAAACCACTTCGAGTCTTGGATCTAGCCCTCCAAGTCTCGGAGAGGGATCTCTCTATCTGATATAGATTTATTTGGAAAAGGATATTAGGATAGATATATTATACATGGGCTTGTTTATGGATCTGGTATGTTTGGGATATTGAAAACTCATATTTTCATTGGGCCATGGGGTCTACCTTTCTGAAAATGGATTTATCTCAAATATAAAAGATTGTCTCCACAGGGCATGATAGCAATACTACTGGATCAAATTGAATTAAATTCCAATGGAGGAGAGGAAAAGAAGGGAAAATTCACCAAGGAGAGGAGAAGATAAGAATTCCTATGCTCAGCTTCAGATGAAAACATGCAAACCATTAAAAGACCAGAAACAGAGTGCAAAAAACAAGTTATGTTCGTAATCTTTCTTTCAATGATTGGATCAGGGAAAAAATCAAATGGATTTACATAGTAAGAATACAGTTACCCAGAGAGGAAAAACATCACCAGTGAGTCTAACACAAGAATCCTGCAGCTACAACATTTATTTCTGGAAAATCGTCTAGAAATATACAACGTATCCCCCGTGGGGCATGAATCTAGAGC
Source organism: Picea sitchensis (assembly GCA_010110895.2). Taxonomy (NCBI): domain Eukaryota; kingdom Viridiplantae; phylum Streptophyta; class Pinopsida; order Pinales; family Pinaceae; genus Picea; species Picea sitchensis. The sequence goes on along the minus strand of SNQJ01S0029322.1, from coordinate 84,127 downwards.
TCAATCATCAACCCTTTTACATTAAACTCACATCAATAAATAGGAGAGATCCCCAAACAATTTTTTGGAAGTCGTATTCAACTTCCTCGGCCAAAAATAGCAACAAATCCCCGAAAATCCTGAACTATCCAACATGAAAGACGGGCCGAATTTCTGCAAAAAAAGGGTCCGCACAGACATTTGTGTAATGTCCCCAAGGCCGAGCCCCATTGTAAATCATGTTTATGAAATGAATTGTAATTATGTTTTTTTATAGGCTGGTGAGCCAAGTTAATACAAGATGGTGGGCTTATGTGATTATTAGGCCAGAGAGCCTAAGTGTTGAAGGCCAAGAGCCTGATTTTGTACATGTATCTATGCACATTATTAATAAAAATATAAACATCGTCGTGTGCAGACCGACCACGATGAATGAGTGATGGGAGACTAAGCTTCCACATAGTGGGAAAGGGATTAGGGGCTGGAAGGTGGGAAGAGGGGATAAGTGTTGAGCCTAAGGGCTAAGCTTAAGGGCTTAAGCCTTGGGAATAATATTTTAATATTATTCCAAAAAGAATGTGAATAATATGATTTATCCTAAGTTCTTTTGGAAGGACAAGTAACTTCCAAATGGATGGAACGCACACAGTTGCATGGGTGACAAGTGTCAACCCAGGCACATGCAAATAAAGCGTTTAAGATCAACCATGTTGGGAGTTCCTCCACCATTCGACCCTCGATTACCTGGGCATGAACCCGTCCGACCTATGGAAGAGTTCTCGTGCATCTTCTGAACCATACGTTTTTTCCAACCCCTGCAAGAGACCTCGTGCCATTCTAAAATCGGGGGCGAAGTCTGTGTGTTGATTTCTGGGATAACCTGTGTTGATTTCTGGGAATGTCGATGCATCCTCTGTCTGAGTAGATCGAGCCTGTGTGTAGAGTCTCTGTCCCAAAGTCGTAATCATGAGACCATCCTATCATTGTTGAGCCTGTTTGGAAAGCCCGTGTTTGTTTTCCCCGTTGGTTGTTGTGGCCACGCAGTGCTAGATTGCATGTGGCTTGTTGGCCAGTTTGTACAACACTCTCTCAAGGTGAGAGAGGTGATTGAAGTTGGAAGAACAAGTTGCTTGGCCTATGAGCGACTCTCCCTAGGTGAGAGAGTGCACAGAGGAAGGAGAGAACTCCTAGAAGGAACCTTGTAGTTGCCACAGAACTCGAAGACTTCCGGTCCGGTTTGTTGCTGAAACCCAAGGAAAGGGGGGTTAGCAGCCGAAGGACTATCTAGGTAATAGAGAAGGTGTATACTCCTGGGGTGGAACAAGCATGTCGGGAAGGAGATTCTGTGGGGAGTGAGTATGAGTGGTTCCTGAGAGAAAATTCCTTCCTTGTGATTGTGTGTTTTCCCTGTAACCTCAACCTAGCCTAGGATTTCTTGCCTTGGGGGTGGAGCTTAGTCCCATCTCGGGGGTGACCCACTGCTGAGCTTGATGAGTAGTGTGGTCTAAGGCTGGGAGTTTCATGGAAGGCTTGCACCTGGTTGGTGGAATTACCAACGTTTCAAAGATAAGTACTAGATGATGTTTTAATTACTTTTCTGCATGTCTGTGTATTTATATTTATCATGTATTCTACTGTGCATATGAATTAATGTTAAATCCATTGATTATTTATAATAGCAGTAATTCTTATGGTTACTCTAAGTTTAAATGTGTTTCATTTGCTTAAATTCAAGTCTTATATATAGAATTAAGTATGATACTGTTATTTCGCGTAGTAATGTTGGCCCGACCATGGGGTTGATGGTCGGGAACGTTACAGTTTGGTATCAGAGCCAAGGTTTCGACGTTGAGCCTAGATGGGCCAGTTGAGTGGTCTTTGGACCGAGGATTTGAAGAGAAATTGTGTCTGGAGGACCAATTTCAGACCTTTGAATGCTCCTGAGTGTCAAGGAGTTACTTGACCATGTTACCAAGCTCAAGAGGTGTAGAAGTGTTATGAAACCGCAGCCGGGGTGGCATCTGGCCATAGGGAGAGAGGAATCCACACCAAAAGTGTTGGAGCCTTAGGATCTGTTCGGGATGGAAGGCAAACCCTTGTGACCGTCAGACCTAGAAAACGTGTGCAGGGTTTAAAAACCCTTTGGAGTTGCACATGAATGCGGAAATTGCGATACGCGAAATTCCGAAACGATCTACACTGTAGATCGTAAGTGACCGTCAGATCAAGTGGAAGAATAGAACATAATTTTGGAATTTTGGAAAATGAAATTTTGAGATGTGGGGATGCATGAACTCCCGATGCCGAAACCCTGAAACGCTGAAAATATCTGCACCGTAGATTGGAGAGAAGTCTAACCGTTGGATTGCCTTGGAATGGACGTGGACACATGGGTGTGCACCACGTGCCAACGAGTCGAGAAGACAAGAGAGAATGGTGGGACCCGATGATGTCGCCGAAGGTGACATGAACCTTCCGGAACGTGCCATGTGTCACCATGATTAAGAGCGATAACTGTACTGTGGGCCCGGAGAGTAAAGTAAATCGAAATTTTAGAATTCAAGAGTTGGACTGACAAGGGGTTGAGAGTCTCGTGGACCGAGACCCTGAAGCCAGAAGTCCCGAAAGCGAGTGTGAAAGCCTCGTAGACCAAAACCCCGAAACTCAAAGTCCCGAAGTCCCAAAATTTGCAGAGTCGTCAAAGCTCAGAAAACTTTGTGAAGTCAAAACATTTTCTCACTCACGTTGGTTTATGAATATTCTAATTTTGTTAAAGGATAATGCCTGACAAACTCCGGTTGACTTCACGTTGTGTGTGCAGAGTTCAACGGGTGTCAGGACAACCGAGTATACAAATGGAAGAGGTACAAATTTCCTCTGAAACAAAGGACGAAAGGGTAGGAAGGGATGTCAACTTGGGAATCGAAGGATCAAACTCTAATGGGCACGGAAAAGAGATGGATAAGGAAGGACATATGATGAAACTCATTGAAAGATTGCATAAATATGCCCAAGCTCACCAAGATGATAGCCAAAATCTCATGAGGGTCAGGGATCAATAGGGTGAATTCAACTGAAAAATGTTGAAGAGCCTGGAAACAATAGAAAGGAAATTGGAGAAGAGGAGTGACTCAAGCAAGACAGAGAGTCGTAGGACCCCTGAGAGGAGAAGAAGATCAATAAGTGTCAAAACCCCTGAAAGGATAAGAAGATCAAGGAGTGGTAGCAGACATGATCGTCGCTCCCCAAATCATTCCAGTGGGGAGTCACGCAGTAGTTCAAGCCCTTCCCCTACCAGAAAACACCGAAGATCTGGAGTGGATGAATTGAACAGAGAGATGAACAAAATTAATCCTCCTACATTCGATGGAGAACATAAGAAGGAGGGAGATGTCGAAACATGGTTGCCTGGCATGAGGATATATTTCCAACTACAGAATTATTCCCCTCATGCAGAAGGAAGAATTGCAATGTATCAATTGAAAGGAAAAGAATCCATGTGGTGGGATCAGTTTGTGCAGGTGCAACACATTAGGGAGAAAGATATCACTTGGAAGGAGTTCAAGAGATACCTAACCAAAATATATTCTGATAGAAAGATGAAGGAGTTCTTCGAACTCAAGCTGGGCAACATGACCATCGATGAATACGAACGAAGGTTTTTGGAACTACTGAAGTATGTTTCGTTCATCAAATATGAGGCTGTCAAGATTCAGAGATATCTGAGTGGACTACCACCTTCCATTAGTGACAAAATCCAGTATGATGATCCCAAGACTATGGAAGAAACAATAAGAAGGGAAAAGTGATTGTATGAACAACAAAGAGAAAGGCTTACTTTTCAGAAGGCTTGGGATGATTAGAAGAAGTTCAGGAAAGAGCATAGGCTGAAGGGAAACAAGCCTCCCTTTTTCAGAAACAACTCTTAGGGACAACCATCCTTTAGGGAGCCCAGAAAGGCTGAAGTGGATGAAAAAATGCCCAGACCACCACCTATGGAGTGTTGGGGCTGTAAGGGAAACCATAGGCACCAAGACTGCCCCCACAAAAAAGATAAAGCGAGAACCGTCCACAATGTTCAGCAAGCTGAAACCGTGGAAGACATGGGAAGCAGAATGCCAAGAATATACACAGCTTTGGACAACAAGCAAGCATAATTTCAATCACACATGATTGAAGTGGAAGGTATGATTAACAACAGACCATTTAGTATTTTAATCAATTTAGGGGCTAGCCATAGTTATGTAGATCCTAGGGTGGTGGAAAGTTTGCATTTATCAAGAAGCAAAGATGAAAAGTATTGGTTAGTGTAGTTGGCTACAGGAACCAAGAGGAAAGTCGTTGAGTTGGTGAAGTCCTATCCTGTGGACATGAAAGGACTGAGCATGAAGGCTGAATTGAATATTCTGCCTTTAAGATCCTATGACTGTTTAATTGGAATGGACTGGTTGGACCAACACCATGCCCTCCTGGACTGTCGTAACAAGAGGTTTACATGCCTGGATGAGGAGGGGAATCGGAAAACAGTCCAAGGGATTCCTAGAGTTGTGGCTGTTAGAGAAATCTCAGCCATGCAGCTGAAGAAGTGCTACAGAAAAGGCTGTCAATTATTTGCAGCCCTTGTGGAGGAAGCATCCAGAGAGGAAGTCTCAAGGATTGAAGACCATGAGGCACTCACAAAGTTCAAAGACGTATTTTAGGAGGTACCTGGACTACCTCCGAAGAGAGACATCTATTTTTCTATTAATTTGATGCATGGAGCAGCTCCAGTGTCGAAAGCTCCATATAGAATGAGTACGCTAGAGCTGAAAGAGTTGTAATTGTGGCTTGAAGAGATTCTAAAGAAGGGGTACATTCACCCCAGCGTGTCACCTTGGGGTGCCTCAGTCCTGTTCGTGAATAGGAAGGATGGGACGTTGAGGCTATGTATTTATTTCCGATAGTTGAACAAGATAATTGTCAAGAACAAGTATCCTCTGCCGAGGATCGATGATCTTTTCGATCAGTTGAAGGGTGCGAAAATATTTTTGAAGATAGATCTCAGATCAGGATATCACCAAGTATGAATAAAGGATGAAGACATCAACAAGACCACCTTTAGAATAAGGTACGGTCATTACGAGTTCACAGTGGTGCCGTTTGGACTGTCAAACACACCTGTTGTTTTTATGTGCTTGATGAATGGTGTATTCAGGGACTATTTAGACAAGTTTGTCATAGTCTTCCTGGATGACATCTTGGTGTATTCCAAGTCAGAGGAAGGGCATGAACAACACCTGAGATTGGTGTTGCAAGTGTTGAGAGGACACCAACTGTATGCCAAATTGAGCAAATGCTCATTTTACCAAAGGCAGATCCATTACTTGGGGAACATCATTTCAGAAGAAGGGATTGTCGTGGATCTTGAGAAAGTTGAGGCCATCAAAGAATGGTCAGTGCCAAGGAATGTGACGGAAGTTAGATCCTTTATGGGTCTAGCGGGCTATTGTAATGAACCTCAAATTTATCATAATTTTTTTTTTCTTTTGGTACATTATTTACCAGTTTCTTCGTTTAATCAAATCGTATAACGGGTACTTAAATTTTTTCTTTGAATAACCTTATGCCATACTAACTTAACACTTGTAACAGAGGTTCCCAACAATTACAAGTATTTATCCAACTCATATGTTATTATATAGATACTAATACAATACATGTATCCACCTATATACTAGGATTCAAGTTTTTAGACCCCTTGTTAAAAGAATCAGGCTATTTAGATTTTGTGTACAAGTTTATACCCCTGAGAATTAATACTAGTACTCTTACCTAGCTGTGTCAACATCAGAATTTAAATCCTTAACATAGTACGTATCAGGAACAAGTTAAGGATATTAATGATGGTTTATGAGTTGTTTCAATGTGATTTTCTTTGATGGCTTCATCTTAGTTATGACACTTTTAGTCTCCACCATAACGATTGGAACCCAGACCAATTCCGCACAATTCTCTGTGTGACTACAATAACTAAACCTCCTCTTCCTAATGGGGTAACAAAAAGATAACTAAAATGGCAATAGGTTAGCGACCAATTAGTTTCACTAGATAGTCATGGATTGATTGCTATTAACTTCGCATCTTCATCAATAAGGGAGATGGATGTATCTGTCAGGAGGAGTTAAGGCTTTGTCCTATAATTAATTAGGGTCCTCTTAAAGATCAGTCTCGATGACTCTCCCACTTGTCTTTCCCAATCCTAGTGTGCCAACTTTTCCCTAGCACAGGGTTTGTACCTTCTGTGTTTTAAAGAGAAGTACTCGTCTCCTCTTAGGTTTATGTGGTTCCTCTTTTTCCCTTGTGACTCCGAAGGAGAGGGTTTTGTATTATGCATTCCTCCACAGGGAAAGGTTACCACCTCTATGGACAAACTTTGGTGAAGTCAATGACAACAAACGACTTCCTGGTGAGTTTTCTAAGGGAACTATCGTATCTTAAATTCGAAAACAGAGTTCAATGTTTGGTTAAGATAAAAAGTTTTACTTCATGTAACCTTTACTGTGATTTTAAAGGCCCCCTTTACTCCTGACGATTATGTTCGAAGTCTACGCATTTTCTATTCTGGTATCGGCAGTATAAGAGGTTTTCCCACTTTATCCGAGAGTCACTACTCTTTACCTCTATGAACCTAAGTCATACCTCGCGTCTACTGTTTATGTTCCCGTGGAATTATTTCCGGTTTTTACCCTGTGACTAGTAACTGTATTTGGAAGTAACTCTGAGTAGTTCAGAAAAGTCTATTCTTACGTCGTGTAAAGGTTCCAAGGAAAAATAGGGTCAAGTCTAACTCTTAACGTCTCTGTTTCTTCTCTGTGGTTGATGCATTTTATTTGTAGTAAGGTGGTGGGTTACTGGGAGTTTATCTCTTGCTAAGTTATAGTACTTTTCGCAAGAACTTCTATTGAATTTGTGTATGATGCTTTCCCTTATACTCTTCGCTTCTATTTGTAAAAGGGTTTTTAATTAAAATATTTAACTCTTGAACTCGCACTACTATTTTTATTTTCAAACTAATTGATAAACTTTGTATAAATGGGATTCTCTATATTAATGGTGGGACTCTGCCTATTGCGAGGGCACCCACCAGAAGTTCCAGGGACCATTCTCCCCTCGGCGAGGGTCGATTACAAGACAAGGGCATGGAAACTGATGGACGTTGTGTTTTGAATCCTAAGTTAAGTATCACCAGGCATAGTTGTGGTTATCAATTTACCTTTCGATTCTAATTTTAAAGTCTTACTCTATATTTTACTAATGTTTTTTTGTGATGACAAATTGCAGGGTTTATGCCCACTTCATGGTGTAGGAACTGGCCCCTACCCATCATGAAAAAGGTACTCAGGTTCCGAATAGTGTCTCTCAAAGTAGCTCCTCAATTTCAAAGCATGGAGGTCATGATTCTGTTAGTAGCTTTCTCTTGTTAAAAGTAACATTTCCCATGCTCCGATTTCCTATGCCGGATGTCTGAGGGTTAAACCCTGATTTGTTTTTTTTTGTTAAAGTTCCGTTTAAGGAGATATGTACAGTCAAGCATGATGTAGGGAAATGATTGATATTCAAATACTAGAATTGGCGAAAACAGATCTAAGTTTACTGTTGGGGAAATCTTAAATCTGTTAAGCTTAGTATTGGAGGGATCTTATTTTTCGATTTGAAGAAAAAGCTTTTGGGATAATTTGTCCTTGGCATTTTGTATATTACTTCTGTAATTTAATGTATTCGGGGATATTTATGTAAGTTACAGTAACCATCATTTCTTGATTTTATTAATGTCTGTATGATTAGTCTCTTGTTAACACAATTCTTATTTTGAATTTACCCCAAAGGGGATCGTTCAGAAACGGGGTTTCGCATCTCTAGACTTTTGCGTTTTGTAGATTTCTTGTCTTTCAATCAATTGCATCTTCAAAATAGATTGCATTTACTTTGTAATTTCCTAAAATAGTTTTCTGGAAACTGCGAAGCAAATTTAAAGGATATCCTAAATCTTACAATTGTTTGTCCGAGGTGTAGTAATGCTACAGCCATGAAATCAAAAATATTCTTTGTTTCTATCAGCATGCCTCACGATATAATTGAATTGGGATACCCTACCCTTGTATAGTAAATAGTTCCCACTCACAGCATATATAAGATGCGTCATACGTTGATATTGTCTCAACGAAATCATTATTCACTTTCCTGTAGTAGGATACTATCATGTATAACCCTTCATTTGGGTAATAGCAATTCATATAATTATATCATTAAGTTTAGGGTAATCTTGATTCCTTGGTTATGTTCATTCCCATATGCTTCATTATTTTGGTTCTATCCAAGTTCGACTATATATATAATTTTGTCTAGGAATTAAATTGCAGAATTAAATATATGCTTGCAATAGATTTGTTCGTTCAAGTTCATTGATACATATTCGATTCTACTTAAAGTTTTAATTTCAAGAAACATTTCCAGAACAAAATCCTACAATCTATTTGCTTACTCTATGAGGATATCAAATATTTTATATTTACATACAGGTTCTAAATCCATAGTAGAGGTTACCAGGGGATGATTTGAGAAATGATCTGTAAACTATTCTATAGAAAAGTGTACTGTACATTTCATGTAATCGAATAGCCTTTGTCCAGGTTATTGAATGCATACCAACTTTAATGGTTTCACTATATCAGTAACTAATTCATCCCACAGAGACAGAAATACTGAAATTTAGATATAGTAAATAACTTACAACAATTATACGATCATTAAAACAGATACTCGGAACCATTTCAGTTCAGATTTAACATGTACAATGCATCAGATATAAAATCATTCAGACAGATAAGGATTAGAGTAGAATATCTAAACTAAACTTGCGGGAAGACAAAGGGAATAGCCACGTTCCTCCCAATCGTATAACTGAGCAACCAAGATCACTTGCACGGTTCACCCCCTAGCCTGACCATGAGTCCATGAGGATGAACTTAGAAATTCCTCTTCAGCAATGTCCTTCAATTTAGTAGATCCCTTTTGCCTCACACTCATTCAGTGTTCATAACAACAAGGGAAAAAAATCAATAGTCTCTTTCCCAGCATACTTGGCAGCGTCGTGCCTCCTCACATATGCTTATTTATTAATTTGCCTAGGTCTTTTTTCCCTCCCTTGGGAATTTTCGTAGCTTTCTAAATCCCTGATTTTCAGGGGCTACCAATGGCCAAATCACTGATTTTCCACTTGTAAAAATCATCCTAGGGGTAGTTCCAACATGTTCCCCACTCATGGAGTCATGGTCAACTAATTTTAACATGGTTGTTCCATTTGTCCTCCTGCAATCAATATAAAATATTATGTTTTTATACAAGTGTCATTGTCAAATAGTTAGTTGAGTTAAATCAGATCTCTTCCCAACAGTCATAATAATTTATTACAAATATCAAATTAAAAATTCGGAATTGTCATAAATGGCAAAAAATTTCCAAATTCGAATTTACTAAAAACGGAATAAATTTCCAACAAATTTAAATTTTCAAAAATATTTTATTTTTGGGGATGTCATAGCTATTACAGAAGGTTTATTGCAAGGTTCTCAAAGTAAGATCATCCTATCACTTCCTTGCAAAGGAAGGAGAAAAAGTTTCAGTGGACTGAAGAGTGTGAGAACAGTTTCCAGCGATTGAAGCAGTTGTTAACCAGCGCTCCAATCTTGAGGATTGCGGATCCAAATATGGATTTTGTGGTGTGCACAGATGCGTGTAAGGAAGGGTTGGGAAGAGTTCTAAGCCAAAATGGATTTGTAATCTGTTATGAATCCAGGAAGTTGAAAGAGCATGAAAAGAATTATGCCACTCACAATTTGGAGTTGGTAGTAATCGTTCATGCTTTGAGGAAATGGAGACATTACCTCATGGGAATGAGATTTGAATTGAGAATAGACCACAACGGTTTGAAATATTTGTTTGATCAACTGACTTTAAACGCTAGACAAAGTAGGTGGCTGGAGTTTCTGTGTGAATACGACTTTGATATCAAGCATATCAAGGGAAAGGAAAACAAGGTGGTTGATGCACTCATCAGAGAAGTGCATGAATTACATGCTACAACCAATAGCATGTACAGGACTGATATCAAGGGTAGAATTTTGGAAGCTGCAAATGTTGATTTGCAGTATAGAGACTTAGTAGAAAAGCTACAACAACGTGAGAGACCACAGAAAAAGGAAAGTTACACCTTGGAAGTTGATGGATTACTCCTGTATAAAGACAGAGTGTATATACCCAATGCCCAGGAATTGAAACTTGCGATTCTAAAAGAAATGCATAACATGACGTATGCTAGACACCCTGGATATCAAAAGACTATGGCAGCAGTTAAAATCCATTACTTTTGGCCGGGTATGAAGAGAGAGATCATTGAATACATCACCAGATGTATGGAGTGCGAGAAAGTTAAGGCTGAGCATAGGCACCCAACAGGGTTCCTGCATCCTTTGCCCATTCCTGAGTGGAAGTGGGAAGTGGTGATCATAGATTTTATTACAGGATTTCCTAGAACAAGCAAGTAGCATGATTCGATCATGGTTGAGGTGGACAAGCTTACAAAATATGCCCATTGTATTCCATTGAAAACCACTCACAAGGCAACAGATGTTGCTAACATATTCTTAAAAGAAGTGGCACGCTTGCACAGAATTCCTAAAACGATTGTGTCTGATAGGGACCCAAAATTCACCTCGAATTTCTAGAAAGGATTGTTCA
>SNQJ01S0029321.1:134819-157655 GCA_010110895.2 Picea sitchensis | reverse complement strand
AAAAGATATTGTTTTCTTGTTGCTTTGTTCTGGGCATGTTCATCTAAGCACATCATTGCTTCATTGATTAAAACTTTGGGACTTTCTGATCAGTGTGACTTGTGAGAGGGGATACCTTTTATTGACACTTTAACCTTTGCCTTCTCAAACCCCTAGGTCATCATGGACGTCTCCCCTGGGGTATCATCCCTAAATAGAAAGAGGTATCTTATTAAGGTGACAGTGATAGGATAAAATCATGTTACACCAATTTGCCTCCCTTAGCCTTTCCCTTTGGGACAAGTACAAATTGTGCGATGAAAAGTTTCGCACTAGCAATTTCATAATCTTATAAATGAACAAGTAAATACATCATAACCATTCAAAATAAAGAAGGATTGTAGATTTCTACTTAATTCATCAAGAATAATCTAGCCACAAACCCTAGTTGAAGACTTTCCACCATGAAAATGCAAAAATACACCAAAATAAGCTCCCTCCAAGAGTTGTGCACCACTTAGTTCAGCCAATAAGCCTTCAAAGAGGCTGAATTTCATACCTCACACTTGTGTGAGTGAAATATGATGAAAAATATAAGAGATTTTTCCCTTATTTACACAATACAAATGACCTTTAATTACATTTTAGGTAAAGAAAGGCCGACATGGCCAGTTTACATCAAAAATCCATTTTTACATAAAATTGACAATAAAAACGGTAATTTTATCTTTTTAGGGTGACCTCATGAGCCTCCTAGGGTGACGTTGGGCCCCCTCTTGGAACATTAGGCCTCCATAGTGAAATGTTGGGGCTCAAAACCCCTCAGAAACTACCACATGTGCCAACCAAAGATGTCCTCATGCCTAAAATCCCAACTAGATGACGCCAAATCTCAGAATGATGACGCCAGGGGCCTTCAAGAGCCAACATCATGGTGGGAGGGTAGGACCCCCTTGGGTCCAGGCCTGCCAAAGTGCCTCTGGTGGAACGTTCTCCCTTTTCTCTAGTGCAAGCCTTCAATATCCCTCTACCCCTGACTGGGGTCTCATTATCCATCTGGTGGGATTTTAGCACTATGGAGGTCCGAGCTAATCATCTCCCCATATGTACCTATCCATCGGGCATGGTCTTGCAACAACAACATGTACGTCCTGCATGGGCTCATAAGTCACAGGGATCATAATAATGTAAATCACGTCTAATAAGCAAGATACCCAAACATGTGCATCAAACCCCCCTTTTCCCAGACAAGTGCTCAAAGATGTTATGCTATCTAACAAACCAGGTTTGGAGAGGGTCTTAGGATGTACTATTGGGCTAATTCTCCTCAGGTGTGGGGTGTTTCTAGGTGAAGAACAATCATGTAAATGCATGAGATGGTGTAGAGGATGTTTGGGAAAGGGGTGCAATGATAACTGGGAAATGTAGGTCTTACCTGTGGGTTCCTCTATAGAGGGAAAGCTACACCTTGTCATGGATGAAAGTATTTCCTAGCCCATTCAATGCCTTTTTACTCTTTGTCTTATTGCTTTTTCTTTCAAGAGAATAGTTGGAGGACACTGCCCTGGTGTGGTGACCAGTGGTGACAGTGTTACCCACAAGCATTTAACAGAGATGAGAAGGTTGGCTCGTGATGAGACCCCCTTTCTCTTGGCTATGCCACCAAGAGCCACTACCCTGGCGTGGTGACCAGATGAATAGAAGTGTCATAACGCTACATGCCCATGGACCTTGTTATCGCTCAATTTGTACTTATTCCAAAGGAAAAGGTTAGGGAAGGCAAATTGGCGTAACAGGAGGTTATCCTATCACTGTCACCTCAACATAATACCTCTTTATATTTATGGTTGATGGCCCAGGGGATATGTCCCCGATGACCTAGGGGTTTGAGAAGACAAAGGTTAAAGTGTCTATAAAAGTATCCCCTCTCACAAGTCACATTGATCAGAAAGTCCCAGGGTTTTAACCAATGAAGTATTCAGATTTACCTGCCCAGAAAAAAGAAACAACAAAAGATATCTTTTGCAATCACAACTTGTTCTTAGTACTTCATAAAACCATGGACTTTATCAATAAAAGCAATAGTTGATATATGATGAAGAAAACAGATTTTTATAACAACAATGTTTATAAGATAATAGCTTCACAATAAATTCTTTAAAATGGCTTCACAATGACCAAGAATAATTACTCAATAATAGCAAAGTAATAGCATTTGTCACAAGCTCATTAGGTGGTGTATTAATCAACTTTTCAATTGTTTTTAGGTGCTTTTAGTGCTGCAATAGATGGTTGTAGCCTATTTTTGTAACAACAACAAATAGGTTAGTAGGTTAGTCTATTCTAGGGTTAGGAATAGTTAGTAGAGAGCTTAAGGTAATAGTTTTGAGGGTGGCTTTCATCAATCATTCAATTGTAAGGTTTAGATCAATGTTTATTAGGGTAAATGGAATCTCTTTTAGTAGTGACAATCTTGAAGGAACAAAATGATAATAAGAGAGCTAGAGACAAGAAGGTTAATGATTGAAGTGTTGGTAGCCCAAGGTTTCAATCACTAAACCTTAGGGGGAAAATGGCCTCTAGGAAGTAGCTAACCCTAGGCCCTAGAGGTTTTCCTCCTTCTTCGCTCAAAGATGAAGTAGATGATGGCCAGATGAAGAAAACGATGCCAAGGTGTTGTAATGTCAAGGCCCTTAGCAAGAAAGCTTCAAGAAAATCAGTTTTCTAGCATAATCTAGTAGGTGAAAGTTATTAAGGCGAGAACAATAACATGTGCTTTAGCCTCCTAGGGTTTTAAGCAAGCAATTTCATAATCTTAGAATAAATGCAAGATAAATACAACCATAACCATTCAATGAAGAAGAATTTGCAGAAAATTTACTTACATTCACCAAGAATCATATAGAAATAGGCCTAGTTGAACACTTCCACCAAGAAAATGGCTAAAATACTCCAAAAATAGCCTCCTTCAAGAAGTGTGCACTAAATTTATACAGTTACAATGACCAGAATTAAGTCAAAAAGCACAACATGGCCAGTTTACATGTAATATCCAGTTTTTACATAAAAATGACAATTTAAACCCTAAATCAAGCAAAATAGGTGACATCATGCCCCTTTAGGGTGACGTTAGGTCTCTCTAGTGAAACATTGGCCTCCAGGAGCAAAACGTTAGGCCTCCCAAGGCCTCTAGACCAAGCCACATGTGCCACCTAACACATAATTGCCTCTAAAGTTTCCATCAAACGCTGGTGACGTCAAGGGTCACTGAGGTGACGTCATGGGACTTTCAAGGCCAACATCAAAGTAGGAGGGCGAGACCCCCCTGGGTCCAAGCCTGCTAACATGTCTCTGGTGGAATGTCCTCTTCTCTCTCTGGTGCAAGCCTTTGTCCTATCTCTGCCCCTGGTTGGGGTCTCAACATCCATCTAGTGGGATTTTAGCCCTATGGAGGTCCGAATTAATCATCTCCCCATGTGTACTTGTCTGTCGAGTGTGGCCCTGCAACAAACAACAAGTACGCCCTCCATGGGATCATGATTCATAGGGATCATAGCAATGTCAATCAAATCTAATAATCTAGTTATTTAAACATGTGCATAAAACCACCCTTTCCCAGACAAGTTCTCAAAGACGTTATGCTATTATACAATTTAGGTTTGGAGAGGATGTCAGGAGGTCCTATTGGGATAATTCTCATTGGATGTGTGATGTTTCCAGGTGAAAAAAAATCCAGGCCATGTAAGTGGATGAGGTGGTGAGGGATGTTTGAGCAATGGGTGCAGTGATGACAAGGGAATGTATGGCTTACCTATGGGTGCCTCTAAAGAGGGTGAACTGCACCTTGTCATGGATGAAAATGTTTCCAAGTCCATTCAATGCCTTTTATCCTTTTATCTTATTTCTTTTTCTTTCAAGAGACTAGTTAGGGGACACTGTCCTGGTGTGGTGACCATTGATGACAATGTTACCCACAAGTATTTCACATAGATGAGAAGGTTGCCTCGTGATGAGACCCCCATTCTCTTGGATATGCCACCAAGAGCCACTACCCTGGTGTGGTGACCAGATGAATGGTAGTGTCATACTTTTACATTCCCATGGGCCTAATAGGTTGGCTTGTGATGAGACCCCCTACCCTCCAACTAGGTCTTGATTTTATTATTTTATGGGTCCCTCTGTTTCTTGCTGAGAAGACTTTTATTGCTTTCTTAGGTATCCCTGGGTGAAGCATCTGAAGGTTTTGTTCTTTTGGATTTTATCTTTTTCCATCTACTTTTACCCTCTAGGCCTTTAGCACCTTCTTCCCACAAGGTAAGGTACAACCCTTTGCTAGCTTGGAAAACCCAATGCCCGAACCAATGTAGGGGATGGATGAGAGGGAAAAAGATGAAAACTGATAAGTATGATGGGAATGGACGATTACCTTTCATGAACCCACCCAGTGGAAACTAAAATCCTAAGGGAACCAACTTGCTAGGGCATCTTGTCATTCCCCCCAGGTGTTGACAAGTGGAAAGGCATAAGGTCCAAGCACACATCAGAAGTAAAAAGAATTAAATGCACATATTCAAATGTTTTGAGAATCAGAGTGAGACAGACCATGATACCCTGACTCATTACCTCATGGAGCAAGACCCACTATTGCTGAAGGACCAAGCCGATGGGATGGATGCTGCTATTGCTGACAAGATGGAGGCACTGAAGAACAAGGATGGGCCCTCCAAGTCTAGGCTCAAGTCAATATGGCTCTAGGTACTCCGTGTCTAGGACCTGTGGGCCTCGAGGCATAATCTCCTTAGTTATCCCTAGGATAGGGGATAAAATCTGGCTCCAACTCGGGGACATGTGCTCACCGTAGAGCGCATGAGAACCTCAACATATATGGCATGACATGTGACCTGCTTGATCTCAACAAAAAATTATTAGTAATCATTTGGGGTGGTGATATCACCCCTGGCTCATATATGGTACAATAAATGAAAATAAACAAACATATATACAAATGGAAATACAACTACTCTAGCATGAAATGCATATGGTATATACAATGGATGAAAAATGCCTACCTACTTACCACTACTTACTTGTTGGATGAATGTTAGGTGTAGTCAAATATCCAATGAAACCATTATAGCAATGTCTCACAATACGTGCCTATGTGCTTCATCATAAACCAAAGAAGTGATAAGTTAACCACAAAAATAACATGAGTTAGAAAATGTGTTGCATCATCAGAAACCGTAAAGTCTAGCACATAGAGGTAGGAGGGAGGGACAAAATCATGCCAAGTCATACTCTCAGGAAAGTGCTCAATCCATCTTAGAAATGGATTGTGAAAAGTCAAAGGTTCAAAAGACTGACTCAAAGAGTCTGAAGGTTGGCCACCTCAGACGTCTTCACAATCTGATTTTTGGGAAGGGACTAGCAAGGACGTAGAAGATGACTGGAAAATTATTAAGATGAGGCTGAAAGACTGAGGTGGCAGACTTCTTCTTGAGGCATTCAACCTACCCTTGAACTCTAGGTTTTGCCTCAGAGGAAACTTAATACAAAAGACATACTTCCCAACTACACCTTTAATGACACAGTAAGATAAAATAATCGAAGGTGGCTGGAAAACATTATTAAAAGGATCCTTCTCTGGGAAAATGATGTCGTTGACTCCATCAAGATATGAGCACAATGGTGTTTGATAATCTTATTCATGGAATAAATCCAAGTGCTCAGAGGGACAATCATAAAAATCCTCAAGGTATGACTGAAATTTACTAGGATAATATAGCACCAGGTCATCCTTGGGTGTCTGAAACAGGTTTGTAATCATACCATCTCTTTGTTGCCAATTGTCAAAATTAGTAACTTCATGTGATAATGGTAAAGGAAGATTTTGGACATGACCCTCAATGTTATAAATGGGATCCCCATCATATCCAATCACATCCCAATTACGCTTCCCGACATGTATTAACTCTTCAATATTATCAACAAAATCATCATCTTCATTATAGCATGAAGGGGTAAAAACATCCAACACTTTTTCACTTTCCACATCATAAGATAAAGAATCATTAAAATTTTGGAAAGGGAAACAACTCACCTTGATTACTTCTTCTTGTGTAGGAGCTTCAAGTATTTGGATAACTTCATCAAATGGAAGAATTGCTTCTACATCTCCAACTTTGTAAGAAGGAGGGTCTGTCTTGTTCAAAGGTTCCCTAACCTAAAAAGGAAAGTGACTAACCTCATCCTTCCATTCTAACTAAAGGTTCCCTAACCTAAAAGGAAAGTGACTAACCTCATCCCATTCTTTTTGTAGGAGGAATAGGCTCATGGATGGATTCATCAGATGGAGGAGAACATATCGATACTTCATCATAGTGTTTTATATCTCCAGGATCTCACTCTTTAACCATATCTTCATTGTCTTCGATAGAAGCATGAGTAAATTATTTCCTTTCCTCATGGGATTGGAAAACCTCATTAGGATCACTATCCTCAACCTTCTATTGGTTGATGACTTATTCCCTTCTTTCAAAGATGTCAAGGGAAAGTAATCTATCCAAACTAAAGGGGTATCCTGGGTACCTTTGGTGTCATCAACTTTGGTTTCTAGAGAGAATATGTGTTTTCCTTTGGACAAAGAGATATTCTCCTCGGGATTTGCATGGCTGCACATCAGGCACTACTGCCCAATGTCCCCACCTCCTTGGATGAACAAGTTTGGAGGTCTCCACCGGGTCTAGATTTCCACTAGACCATAGTCTCAGGTATATTGGGGAAAAAGTCAACCAGAATCGTAATATTCTATGTTGACTTTGTGGAAAAAGGGTAACTCAACTAAGAAATAAAAGGATGAGTTAGGTTAAGACTTAACCCTAAGGGTAAGACTAACTCGATTGAGGAATAGATTGGAGCTATAAAGCAAAGGGCAGGGCAGGTCACACCTCTTATTCATTCCGGATTATTATCATTTTTACCTGAGCCTTGAGCACAATCAATTTTGAGGGTTTTGAGTCTAAACCCTAGAGATCAACTCAGTCGGTGAAAGATCCCACCTTCTTGATCCAGGCTTGGTCCTGGAGGTTAAATAATCCTCCCACACCATTCTATAGTGTTGTAGGTTGGTTCTACAAGCAGATTCCAGGCTAGGGTGCAAACTAGGGGGGTTTCCAGCTAGGGGGAGCACCATCTTGGATGTTTTAGTTCGATTTGGAGGAAGAAAGAGTCATTTGGGAAAAATAGAACCTGGGTTATCTTCGAAGGGTCCTTGGCATCATTCCTATTCTATTCCAGAGGAGTTTATCCCGCGCCATTCTGTGGAGCTTGGCACGCATTGAAGAGGAAGAGGACGTTATGCAGAAAGGTATTTTTGGTGTTTGGAGGCTCAAATCTTCATAAATTGGCTTGATACTTCATCATCTTGGTAGCAGTGGCTTGATCTATGATCTGGTAGAGTTTTGTGGTATTTGGAGGTTACTGGAGGGGAGAACGTACCCTCTTTTGACTTTATCAAACCAAGGAGTGCACAATCATGTTTAAGGTTTGTCCATTTAGAGAAGCAGCATTGCTCATATCAACTTGAGATTGATTCCATAGGTTTCTAGCAGCCCAATATACATTCTGAGCAAATCTTGGAGGATTTGTAGGTCAAGAGAGGGTAGGCCGAAACTTGAGGGTTTGGCAACATCTAGAGTAGGGCGCAACTCAACCAGTTTGAGAGGTTTTGATAGTGCATTGATCAGGTTCTTCTACCTTCAATAAGATCTACTTGTTGGTGGCCTTGGAGGCTTGATCTTCTCATACAACCTTTGGAAGGCATTCATATCGTACTGTTCTTCTTATTTTACCAACTAGCATCCCATTTTGTTATTATTGGGTCTTTCTCCCAGATCTGCAGTTCTCTGTATAATGGGCTATCTACTATTTAAATAAAGTTCAGATCTGAAGTTGTTGGTTCTCTATTGGTGTTCTTATATATTTTGTATTGTTTATGATTGTATGCTTTATATCTATTGGTCTATCATCATTGAATAATCCATGCATATCTTACGGATACACCTGCAAACACATAAACAAACATAACAACAATAAATAATTAGAGTTCTGAGCAAAACAAATTGGCTTAAGCACAACCGGGCTTTGAGGGTTTTTTGTCTAAAACCCTAGAGATCAACTCGTTGGTGAAAGATCCCACCTTCCTTGATACAGACTTGGTCCTGGAGGTGAAATAACCCTCCCACAATTCATCTCTACAATGTTGCGTGTTGGTTCTACAGACTCACCAGTTAGGGCAATGTCCTGTGGGGATTTCTAGCTAGTGCACCATCTTGGAGTTTTTGGTTCGATTTGGAGGAAGCAGGAGGAATTTGGAAAAACTAGCACCTGGGTTCTCTGATACATCGTTTGGAGGCTCAAATGTTCATAGATTGTCTTGAGACTCGTTATCATGAAGAAGTGTAACTGATTGGTTTGAGACTTCAGTATCATGGTAGCAGTGGCCCGATCTATGATCTGACAGAGTTTGGTGGGATTTGGAGGTTCCTAGAGGGGAAAACATACCCTCTTGACTTTATCAAACCAGGGAGGGCGCAATCCTATTTAGGGTTTGTCCATTTGGAGAAGCAACATTGTTCTGATAAGATTGAGATTGATTCCAAAGGTTTCTAGCATCCCGATCTACATTCTGAGCGAATCTTGGAGGATTTGGAGGTCAGGAGAGGGTAGGCCAAAACTTGAGGGTTTGGCAGCATCCGAAGCAGGGGGTAACTCATTTAGTTGGAGAGGTTTTGGCAGTGCATTGATCAGGTTCTTCTATATTCAGTTAGATCTACTTGTCACTGGCCTTTGAAGGCTTGGATATCTTCTCCTACAACCTTTGGGGGGCATTCATCTTGTATTTTTCTTCTTATTATATCGACTAGCAACCCATTTTGTTATTATTGGGGCTTTCTCCTAGATCTATAGTTCTCTTGTATATGGGGGCTACTTACTATCTAAATAAAGGTCAGAGCTAACATTGTGATTCTCTATTGGTGTTCTTATATCTATTGTATTGTTTATGATTGTATGCTTCATATCTATTGGTTTATCATCATTGAATAATCCATGCATATCTTACAGATACACCTGCAAACACATAAACAAACATAACAACAATAAACAGTTAGTGTTATGAGCAAAAACAATTGGCTCAGGAAAATTACAGTGGTATCAGAGCTTTGATCCTCCCATCTAGTGGGGGTTAGTGCATGCAGAGGTTTAGTGGAATTTACATGGGCAGACACAGGAAACAGGCAGGTGAAGCATAGGCTGAAATGGAAGGATCAGATGAGGACAGTGAGCCACAGATTCTAACAGGATTCACTAAAGAGTTGCAACACTCCATAAACATGTCACAAAGCACCCTGGTACATCATATACAAGAGAACCAAGAAACAATATGTAGGGGAAAGGTAGAGATGACAGAAGCTCTGAGAAAGGTAAGTGAAATCCAGGAGAGGGCATCACAACTCCTTATGTAGATGACTCATGGAGGAAAGGGTCTAGAAATTTATACCAACAGAGAAGCTAATGGATCTCATGGAGGAACTAGACAACAACAAGAGCACAACCCCCACTATCACACTAAGGGACAGAGCTATGGAAGAGGTGCACCATTAGGACAAACATACATCAGGTCCACTCCTAGACCCTATCTACCTACATTCTTGGATACTCAGCCACAACTTAACTATGAGGATGGGATTGAGGATAATTTTGAGTAGTATGTTAGGGAGTATCATGCCCTAATTGTAGGGTTTCATATATACGTCACATTAGATCAGTATCGTGGGATCAAATTTCAGGGAAAACCGAAACAGTATCAGAGGCCCAACTATGAACTGGAGTGTACGACAGGAAAAATAGAGATCCCTTATTTTGATGGATCTACTAAGGTGACAACACAAGCGTGGGTGTAGAAGTTGGATACCTACTTTCAGCTTAACCCCATGAGAGAGATGGATGCCATCAAATTTTCCACCATGTATTTAGATGGCAAGGCTCATGATTGGTGGTATCATGGGTTAACCACATTGGGACACAATCATATTACATATTACATAGAGTTCACACAGAGGCTCATTGACAGATTTGACCAGGGGGATTCAGAGCTACCTTTTAGGGAGCTCACACAGCTTAGATAGACATGATCACTGGAGGATTACATAGAGGATGGTACAGGATGTGTCTCAATCGAGACTCATGATTCTTTTCACAAAAGGGTTGATGGAACCCTTGAGGGGTTGGGTCAAGGATTTTAAGCCTACCAACTTGCACGATGCCATCTAGAAGACCAGAGACTTGGGTTTAAGAGCTAAGAAGAGATTCACCCCTAGACCTCCCAATCAAGGAGGTAGAGAGAAACTACCTTTTATTAACCAAGGGGGAAGAGACCCAAGGGGGTTTGACCAAGGAAGGGGCGGGATGGATGAGCCCACTAGGAGGGAGATGAGGAGGAAGAAATTGTGTTTCACCTGCAAGGAACCATGGGACCCAACACACAAGTGCATGGGTAAGGGCAAATCCCACTATATTAAGGTGATCTTAGATGATGAGGATGAGGATTTCGGCCACATACATAACATGGAGGCTGAAACTCCAGGACAGACAAAAGAAGAGGATGCTAGTCACGACCCTACAACAGATGAGAAGGTAACCATTGCATCCATCAACGGGGTACCAAAATTCAACACCTTCAGGATGAGAGGGTTGTTATAGGGGCATAAGGTTTCAGTCCTCATTCATGGAGGTTCCTCACACAACTTCATTGACTCAGCATTACTGCAAAGAAGGCACATACCGACAATAGAATTTGAGGGATTTCGTGTGGAGGTAGTAGGTGGACGTACCATTCCTTGTAATAGGTACATCCCATGGATGAAACTCACCTTGGGAAGACATGAGTTGGCACAATATTTATATGTGATGGATCTTCCAGACACCAACATCATCCTAGGAGTAAAGTGGCTTAGTACATTGGGGCCAATCACCCCAAACTACAAAACCATGGAAATGTCTTTCACAGAAGAAACAGGGAAGAAGGTGGTTCTCAGGGGTATGATGGGCAACACACCAAGGGTGGTGACAACAAAGTTCATGGAGGCCATCTTCTGGAGAGAAGACATCGCTTATGCAACAAAGTGCAGAATTTCAGTCAGAGTGGACAAAAAGGGGGAAACACACTACGTAGTAGAGATCAAGAAGATAATGGATAGGCACATCAAGGTCTTTGAGCCTATACCACCAGGAGCACCACCAGATAGGGTGTTTGAGCACATCATAGAGTTAGAGGAGGGTGAAAAACCTATCATCACCACTCCTTACAGGCACCCCAAGAAGTACAAGGACGAAATTTAAAAGGAAATCAAGGAATTGTTGGATATGGGTCACATCAGGCCGAGCTCCAGTCCCTTTGCATGTTTAGTAGTGATAGTGAAAAAGAAATATGGAACAATGTGCATGTGCATTGACTACAATGCCCTACACAAGAAGACCATCAAAAGAATATATCCCATCCCACGAATTGATGAGATCTTGGATGATCTCCATGGGGTATTTTATTTCACTAAGATTGACTTGCGCTCCGACTATCATCAGATTAAAATGAGGGAGCAAGACATTTCCAAAACTAATTTTCGGTGTCACTATGGACATTATGAGTTTCTAGTCATGCCTTTTGGGTTGAATAATGCACCAACCACTTTCCAATCGTGCATGAATCATTTGTTCAACAAGCAGATAAGGAAGTTCTTATTAGTCTTCTTTGATGATTTACTGATCTACAGGAGGAATTGGGAGGAGCACCTTCAACATCTAGAACAGATTCTGACTATCATGGAGGAGCAATCCTTATATGCAAAGGAGTCTAAATGTGAATTTGGGATGACAAAGTTCCTTTACTTAGGACACATTATCGGAGTAAAGGGGCTACAGGTACATTAGGAAAAGATACAAGCCATCATCGACTGGCCCACACCAAAGACACTCACTAAGTTGAAGGGATTTTTGGGCATTTGCTGCTATTACAGGAGGTTTGTCAAAGGATTTTCTCAACTTTGTGCACCTTTGACCGATTTGACCAAGAAAGGGGCCTTCAAATGGAACCTAGAAGCACAAACCACCTTTTAAAAAATGAAGAAAGTAATGAGTACATGCCCGGTATTAGCACTTTCATATTTCACACAACCCTTCATAGTAGAGTGTGACGCATCAGGGGTAGGCATTGGAGCCATACTTATGCAAAAAAGACACACAATTGTCTATGAAAGCTGAAAGTTGAGAGGTATTGAGCTCCTCTATACCATCTATGACAAAGAAATGCTAGCCATCATGCATGCATTGAATAAGTTCAGGAAGTATTTAGTTGGAGAAAAATTTGTTGTGAGGATATATCACAACAGCCTCAAGTACTTCCTAGACCAGAAGGACTTGAATGAAAGGCAACATAAATGGGTGAGCAAGATACATGCCTATGACTTCGACATAGAATTTGTCAAAGCGAAGAATAATGTGGTAGCAGACGCTTTGTCCAGGAGACCTTCAGTGTATTCCATGACCGATATTTCAGTAGATTGGAAGGCCCACCTCTTGGTGGGGTATTCGAAGAACAAATTTGCTTGTGAAGTAATGGATGGGCAGGTGATAGATGACAATTTCAGGATTATGGATGACATCATTTACTACAAGGGATGAATTTTCTTGGTTCCCAAATCAGCCTTCAAGGCCAAGGTGTTACATGCATGCCATGATTCACCAGTTGCAGGAAACCAAGGGATCGTCAAGACATACATACAGGTACGGGAGAGGTTTGCTTGGAAGGGTCTAAAAGAAGATGTGATGAACCACATCAAAGAGTGCAACACTTTCCAGGCCAACAAAGATGAACACACTCTCCCATCAAGACTACTAGAACGACTTCCCATTTTGGAGCAGAAGTGGGAGAGCATATCCATGGATTTCATCACAGGGCTGCCCAAAGTACAAGGCAAGGACTTCATTTTTGTAGTAGTGGACAGGTTGGCGAAGTTTTCACACTTTTTTTCCATTGCCAGAAATTTTAGTGCAGCACAAGTTGCAGACCTATTCTTCAGGGAATTTTTCAGATTGCATGTGTTGCCCAAAACCATAGTGAGTGACCAAGATAGCAGGTTCACGAGCACTTTTTGGCAGGAGCTCTTCAAACTAGTAGGTACGTCCTTGACACTTAGTACCAATTATCACCCACAGACGAATGGTCAGACAGAGATAGTCAACAAATGGGTTGAAGGCTACCTCGAAAACTATGTGGCAGGACAACATAAGGCATGGGTCAAATGGATTCACTTGGGGGGATCCTGTTACAAAACCACTCACCATATGTCCATTGGTATGCCTCCATTCAGGGCCTTATACAATTATGACCCTCTCTCCTTTGTAGAGATTGCTTTCGGTGACAACAAGGCTCCCATGGTTCAGGAGTGGATTCAACAGAGTCAGGACATCCTCAAATAATTGAAGGATCACCTACAGAGGGAACATAATCAATGGAAGGTACAGGAAGAAAAGAACAGAGTTGAGCGCACCTTTGAGGTCAAAGACATGGTTTATTTGAGGCTTCGTCTGTACCAACATGCATCAATCAAGAGAAGTGGTGCAGAAAAAATCTAGCCCCATTTCTTTGGTCCATACAGAGTCGGCAGGAGGGTAGGGGTCGTAGCTTATGAGTTGGATCTACTCGAGGGTAGCAAAATATATAATGTCTTTCATGTTTCATGTTTGAAGAGGGCCATCGGCAAGCACATCACTCCTATCGAGGAATTTCCACCAATGGATGAAGAAAGACAGTTGGTACTAAAACTAGAGGAGATACTGGAATTCAGGGAGAGGAAGCTAAGGAAAAGAAGCATTAGAGAATATTTGGTTAAGTGGAAGAACCTACCCATGGAAGACGCCACATGGGAAGGAGAGCAGTTAATCTAGGAGATAGGTTCAGAATTGCTTGTGGGAAAGCAATTTCTAGTAGGGGAGACTGTAATGTCCCCCACCTCTTGATGAAGAGGGTTGGAGAGACTCAGTGGTCTAGCTTTACTCACTATAATATAATATCAGGTATATTGGGGACAAAGTCAACCAAGAATCATAATATTCTAAAGTTAAGTTGACTTTGTGGAAAAAGGGTAACTCAACAAAGAAATATAAAGGATGAGTTAGCTTAAGAGTTAACCCTAAGCATAAAACTAACTCAATGGAGGAATAGATTGGAGCTATAAAGGAAAGGGCAGGGCACACTCCTTATTCATTCTGGAATATTATCATTTTTGCATTGGAGCTCTTGAGCACAATCAGTTTTGAGGGTTTTGAGTCTAAAGCCCTAGAGATCAACTTGGTGGTGAAATATCCCACCTTCCTTGATCCATGCTTGGTCCCGGAGGTGAAATAATCCTCCCACACCATTCTACAGTGTTGTAGGTTGGTTCTATAGGCATTCACCAGGTTAGGGCGCAACCGAGGGGGGTTTCTAGCTAGGGGGTGCACCATCTTGGAGGTTTTAGCTCGATTTGGAGGAAGCAAGAGGCATTTGGAAAAACTAGCACCTGGGTTCTCTTCGGAGTGTCCCTGGCATCATTCCTGGTCTATTCCAGAGGAGTTTATCCTTGCAGTTTATTTCTGTGAGCTTGGCACGCATTAAAGAGGAAGAGGACGTTCTGCAAAAAGGTATTTTCAGTGTTTGGAGGCTCAAATATTCATAGATTGGTTTGAGAATTTAGTATCATGTTAACAGTGGCTCAATCTATGATCTGAAGAAGTTTGGTGGAATTTGGAGGTTCCTAGAGGGGAAAGCATACCCTCTTGACTTTATCAAACCAAGGAGGGCACAATTTTGTTTAGGGTTTGTCCATTTGGATAAGCAACATTGCTCAGATCAACTTGAGATTGATTCCATGGGTTTCTAGCATCTCGATCTACATTCTGAGTGAATCTTGGAGAATTTGGAGGTCAGGAGAGGGTAGGACGAAACTTGAGGGTTTGGCATCATCCAGAGCATGGCGTAACTCATCCAGTTGAAGAGGTTTTGGCAGTGCATTGATCAATTTATTCTATCTTCAGTCAGATCTACTTGTTGGTGGCCTTTGGAGGCTTGGATCTGTTCTCCTACAGGCTTTTGGAGGCATTCATCTTGTATTTTTCTTCTTATTGTATCGGTTAGCAGCCCATTTTGTTATTATTGGGGCTTTCTCCCAGATTTGCAGTTCTCTTATATACGAGAGCTACTTACTATCTAAATAAATTTCAGATATGACATTGTGATTCTCTACTGTTGTTCTTATATCTCTTGTATTGTTTATGATTGTATGCTTCATATCTATTGGTCTATCATCATTGAATAATCCATGCATATCTTACAGATACACCTGCAAACACATAAACAATCATAACAACAAAAAACAGTTAGTGTTCTAAGAAAAATATTTTGGCTCAGGAACATTACATCATCGATTGTTTTTGGCCCCTTTTTATTGAGGAGGAACCCTAAATGCACTAAGATTGCATTGGTATAGAGATACACGAGGTACATGTCTCCGGGATGATGGCTTCTAGGAATTTGATATAGCAATTTCTCAAACCTATTATGGAATTCTCTAACAGTCTCATTCTCAACTTGTTTTATATAGTCGAGTCTTTTCAGTAATATTTGGATATCTTCCAATTTAACACCCCATCTTTTGAGAAAGGTTTCTTCTAACTGGTCCATAGATGTGATGCTAGCATCAGGGAGATTGTCATACCATTTCCTAGCATTTCCATGAAGAGTGGCAGAAAAAAGTTTCATTGCCAAATCTTTAGCATCATCATTAATAGGATGGAGTTGAAAGAAATCCCCAAAATCACTCATGTGATAGTCGGATCTCTCCCCATCACTACCAGTGAATCTAGGGAGCCATTTCTCGTACCTCAGGGGCATTTGTCGAGGGTATCCTGGGATTTCACTCATGTCTAAAGGTTTGAAGTTTCCCGGGTCCCATTGAGAAGTCATGGTTGGTTTTGTCATTAGTGGAGTCGCCAAATAATTTTCTCAAAACTATCAAAGGGATTAGGGGATCACGCTCAGTGGAGTCACTAGGTAAGCTTTGTAAAGTAAAGGTTTTTGAGGAAAGGCTTACCAAAAAGTGTCGTCTTTGAGGATAATTGAATCAGTGTTCCCCGACAATGGCACCAAAATGTTATCGCTCAATTTGTACTTATTCCAAAGGAAAAGGTTAAGGGAAGGCAAATTGGCGTAACAAGAGGTTATCCTATCATTGTCACCTCAATAGGATACCTCTTTCTATTTAGGGTTGATGGCCCAGGGGAGACGTCCCTGGTGACATGGGGGTTTGAGAAGGCAAAGGTTAAAGTGTCTATAAAAGTATCCCCTCTCAAAAGTCACATTGATCAGAAAGTCCCATGGTTTTAACAAATGAAGTAATGAAGTATTCAAATGTACCTGCCCAGAACAAAGCAACAAGAAAAGATATATTTTGCAAGCACAACTTGTTAGTACTCCATAAAACCATGGAATTTATCAATAAAAGAAATAATTGATATATGATGAAGAGAACAATTTTTTATAACAACAATGTTTATAAGATAATAGCTTCACAATAAATGCCTTAAAATGGCTTCACAATGACCAACAATAATTAGTCAATAATAGCAAAGTAATAGCATTTGTCAGAAGCTCATTAGGATATGTATTAATCAACTTTTCAATTGCTTTTAGGTGATTTTAGTGTTGCAATAGATGGTTGTAGCCTATTTTTGTAACAAAAACAAACAAGTTATTAGGTTAGTCTATTCTAGGGTTAGGAATAGTTAGTAGAGAGCTTAAGGTAATAGTTTTGAGGGTGGATTTCATCAATCACTCAATTGTAAGGCTTAGATCAATGCTTTTTAGGGTAAATGGAGTATGTTTTAGCAACGAAAATCTTGAAGGAACCAAATGATAATAAGAGAGCTAGAGACAATAATGTTAATGATTGAAGTATTGGTAGCCCAAGGCTTCAATCACTAAACCTTAGGGGGGAAATGGCCTCTAGGAAGTAGGTAACCCTAGGCCCTAGCGGTTTTCCTCCTTCTTAGCTCAAAGATGAAGTAGATGACGGCTAGATGAAGAAAAAGATGCTAGGGTGTTGCAATGGCAAGGCCCTTAGCAAGAAAGATTCAACAAAATCGGTTTTCTAGAATAATCTAGTAGGTGAAAGTTATTAAGGCAAGAACAATAACATGTGCTTTAGCCTCCTAGGGTTTTAAGCTAGCAATTTCATAATCTTAGAATAAATGCAATATAAATACAACCATAACCATTCAATGAAGAAGAATTGCAAAAAATTTACTTACATTCACCAAGAATCATCTAGCAATAATCCTAGTTGAACACTTCCACCAAGAAAAATGCTAAAATACTCCAAAAATAGCCTCCTTCAAGAAGTGTGCACTAAATTTCATCCAAGAAACCCTAATTAGGGCACAAATTTCAGACCTCACTTAAGTGTGAGTGAAATATGATGAAAAATAAGAGTGATTTTTCCCTTATTTATACAATTACAATGAGCAGAATTAATTCAAAAAGGCCGACATGGCCAGTTTACATGTAATATCGAGTTTTTACATAAAAATGACAATTTAAACCCTAAATCAAGAATAATAGGTGATTTCATGCCCCTTTAGGTTGACGTTAGGCCTCTCTGGTGAGACGTTGGCCTCCAGGAGAAAGACATTAGGCCTCCCAAGGCCTCTGGACCAAGCCACACGTGCCCCCTGGCACATAACTTCCTCCAAAGTGTCCATTAAATGCTAGTGACATCAAGGGTCACAGAGGTGACATCATGGGCCTTTCAAGGACAACATCATAGTAGGAGGGAAAGACACCCTGGGTCCAGGCCTGCCAGGCTGCCTCTGGTGGAATGTCCTCCTCTCTCTCTGGTGCAAGCCTGTGTCCTGTCTCTGCCCCTGGTCGGGGTCTCAACATCCATTTGGTGGGATTTTATCCCTATGGAGGTCCGAACTAATCATCTCCCCATGTGTACCTATCTGTCGGGTGTGGCCCTGCAACAAACAACAAGTACGCCCTCCATGGGCTCATAAGTCACAGGGATCATAGCAATGTCAATCACATCTAATAATCAAGTTATGTAAACATGTGCATAAAACCCCCCTTTCCTAGACAAGTGCTCAAAGACGTTATGCTATTCTACAAGCCAAGTTTGAAGAGGATGTCAGGAGATCCTATTGGGCTAATTCTCATTGGATGTGGGATGTTTCCAAGTGAAGAAAAATCTAGGCCATGTAAGTGGATGAGGTGGTGAGGGATGTTTGAGCAATGGGTGCAGTGATGACAGGGGAATGTATGGCTTACCTGTGGGTGCCTCTAAAGAGGGTGAGATACATCTTGTCATGGATGCAAATTTTTCCAAGCCCATTCAATGCCTTTTATCCTTTTATCTTATTTCTTTTTCTTTCAAGAGACTAGTTAGGGGACACTACCCCGGCGTGGTGACCAGTGGTGACAATGTTACCCACAAGCATTTCACGAAGATGAGAAGGTTGGATCGTGATGAGACCCCCTTTCTCTTGGCTATGCCACCAAGAGCCACTACCCTGGCATGGTGACCAACTGAATGGTAGTATCATACCACTACAAGCCCATGGACCTAATAGGTTGGCTCGTGATGAGATCCTCTATCCTCCAACTAGGTCTTGATTTTATTATTTTATGGGTCCCTCTGTTTCTTGTTGAGAAATATTTTATTTCTTTCTCGGGGATCCCTGGGTGAAGCATCTGAAGGTTTTTTTCTTTTGGATTTTATCTTTTTCCAGCTACTTTTACCCTCTGGGCCTTTAGCCCCTTCTTCCCACAAGGTAAGGTACAACCCTTTGCTAGCTTGGCAAACCCAATGCCCGAATCAATGTAGGGGATGGATGAGAGGGAAAAAGATGAAAAGTGATAAGTATGGTGGGAATGGATGATAACCTTTCATGAACCCACCCAGTGGCAAATCAAATCTTAAGGGAACTAATTTTCTAGGAAATCTTGTCATTCGCCCAAGTGTGGACAAGTGGAAAGGCATAAGGTCCAAGCACACGTCATAAGTAAAAAGAATTAAATGCACATATTCAAATTTTTTGAGAATTAGAGTGACACTACAATGATATCTGGACTCATTACCTCATGAAGCAAGACCCACTGTTGTTGAAGGACCAGGTCGATGGGATGGATGTTGTTGTTTTTGACAAGATGGAGGTGCTGAAGAAGAAGTATGGTCCCTCCACGGCCAGGCTCAATTCAATATGGCTCTCAGTAATCCATGTCTAGGACATCTGGGCCTTAAGACATAATCTCCTTAGTTATCCCTAGGCTAGGGGATAACATACCTAATAGGTTGGCTCATGATGAGACCCCCTATCCACCAACTAGGTCTTGAGTTTTATTTTATTTTATGGGTCCCCTCTTTTTCTTGCTGAGAATCCTTTATTTATTTCTCGGGGATCCCTGGGTGAAGCATCTCAAGGTTTTAACTTGGATTTTAACTTTTTCCAGCTACTTTTACCCTCTGGGCCTTTAGCCCCTTCTTCCCACAAGGCAAGGTACAACCCTTACTAGCTTGGAAAACCCAATGCTCGAACCAATGTAGGGGATAAATGAGAGGGAAAATAATGAAAAGTGATAATTATGGAAGGAATGGATGATCACCTTTCATAGACCCACCTAGTGGAAACTCATCCCGAAGGGAAACAACTTGCTAGGGAACTATGTCATCCCCCCTAGGTATGGACAAGTTAAAAGGAATAATTTCCAAGAAAACGTTATGAAGAAAAAGAGAATTCAACGCACATAATCAAATGTTTTGAGAATCATAGTGACACATACCATGATACCCGAACTCATTACCTCATGGAGCAAGAATCACTGCTACTTCAGAATGAGGTCGATGGGATGGATGTTGTTGTTGTTGATAGATGGGAGACGTTGAATAAAAGATGGGCCCTCTAGAGCCAAGCTCAATTCAATATGGCTCTCGGTACTCCATGTCTAGGACCTTGGGCCTTGAGACATAATCTCCTTAGTTATCCCTAGGATAGGGGATAACATCCATCTCCAACTCAGGGACATGTGCTCACCATAGAGTGCATGAGAAACTCATCATCTCTGGTATGACCTGTAACCTACTAGATCTCAAAAAAAATGATCAGTAATATCTTGGGGTGGTGATATAACCCCTGGCTCATATATGATAAAATGAAATACAAGTAAGCAATCATATATACAAATGTAAATACAACTACTCTAGCATGAAATGTACATGGTATATACAATGAATGCAAATTCCTACTTACTTACCTCTACTTACCTATTGGTTGAATGGTAGGTGTAGTCAAATAGCTAGTGAAACCATCCTAGCAATGTCTCATAATACATGCCTCTATGCTTCATCATAAACCAAAACAATGATAAGTCAAGCACAAAAATAACATGAGTTAGAAAATGTATTGTATCATCGAAAATCGTAAAGTCTAGCTCATGGAGGTGGGAGGGAGGGACAAAATCACGCCAATTCACACCTTTAGGAAAGTTCTCAATCCATCTCAGAAAGGGATCATGAAAAATCAAAGGTTCAATAGACTGACTCAAAGATTATGTAGGTTGGCTACCTTCGATGTCTTCACAATCTGAGGTCTGGGAAGGAACTAGCAAGAACCTAGAGGATGACTGACAATTTATTAAGGGAAGGCTGAAAGACTGAGATAATAAATTTCTTTTTAAGGTATTCAACCTACCCTTGGATTCTAAAAGAAGGCTTTGCAAAGGATAAAACTTAAAACAAGGGACATGTTTCCCAACTACACCCTTAATGACATAGCGAGGTAAAGTAATCGAAGTGGGTTGGAGAACCTTGTCACTAGTACCTTGCTTTAGGAAAGAAATGTCCTCACCTCTATCAAGATCTGAGCACAACGGTGGTTGATAATATTCTTCATAAGATAAATCCAAGTGCTCAATGGAGTACTCATCAAAATATTCAATGTATGACCGAAAATCATCAGGAGAAAATAGAACTAGGTCACCCTTGGAGATGTCTGTAACTATATCATTTCCTTGTTTCCAGATGTCAAAATCATTAGTAACCTCATATGATAGTTGTAGAGGCAACACTTGGAAATGTACTTCCATATCATAAATGGGATCCTCATTAGAGACAATCACATCCCACTTACGTCTTCCAACATGTATGAACTCATCAATATTATCAACAATGTTACTACCTTTATCATAACATGAAGGATTTAATGCATCTAAGGGCTCCTCTAGTACTTCTTCACTTTCCAAATCATAAAACAAAGCATCATCAAAATCTTGGAAAGGGAAATAACTTACCGTGTTCACTTTTTGTTGTGCAGTAGCATCAATGGCTTGGATGGCTTCATCAAATGGAAGAGGGTCCAGTACATCATCACCAAGACTCATCTCTTTGTCTTCATTAGAAAAAGAAGGAACTAGCTCTTCCAAGGGTTCCTTTACTTCTTCACCTTCTGAATCATAGAACAAAGTGTCATCAAGAAACTGGAAAGGAAAATGACTCACCTCATTCTCTTCATCTTGTGAAGGAGAGATAGGATCTTGGAGAGATTCATCGGATGGAGGAGCGGTTACTAGTGCTTCATCCTCATAATTCACTTTTCTAGTTAAATCTTCACTTCATTCTATTGAATCATGGGAAAAATATTGCTCCTCTTCAAGGGGTTGACTATTTTCTTCATAAATTTATCCTTCTATATCAGAGGGTTATTGGTATTGAGTACGGTACACATCCCTGAGATCTTCCACAATCTCAGTGGTGAATCCTTCATTCTCTAGGGCTACTGTGAGATTCTTAAGGGCATCTTCATATGTCAGGCATTGTGGTTTCACAAACTTAATAAACCTACTGATGAGGTCTAGGAAAGATGATATACCCCTACCTTCGCAACAACTCTTAAACCAATCTTGCAAAAAAGATGGCAGAGAAAGTATGAATAATTTTACCAGAACATCCTCCCCTCCCAATTCTATCTCACTTATATACTTCAAGAATTCTACAATATGAGAAATTGGGAGTCCTCCAAATCTTAGAGAGTTGTTTAACCATTTTGTATCAAAATAATGCAGGTATCCTTGAACACTTTTGAAATCAATATTTGGATACACTTGTTCCCAGGGCACCATGATCCCATAACTTGGAAATATCACATAATTGAGAGTAAGGTGACACCTTGGAAAAGGTCAGTGGAATCTCCAGATAATTTTCTTGAAAATATCAAAGGGATGAGAGGATCACCCTCAGTGGAGTTGCCAGGTAAGCTTTGTAAAATAAAGGCTTTTGAGGAAAGGCTTACTGAAAAGTGTCATCTTTGAGGAGAATTGACTCAGTGTTCACCGACAATAGCGCCAAAATGTTATCGCGCAATTTGCACTTGCCCAAAATCCAAAGGCAAGTGAATAATAAATTGGCGTAATAGGAGGTTGTCCTATCACTGTCACCTAAACAAGACAACTCTTTCTCTTTAGGAGTATTACCCCAGGGGAGACGTCCCCGATGACCTGGGGGTTTGATAAGGCTAAGGAAAGAGTATCAAGAAAGTCCCACCCCTCTCATAGGTCACTCTCATAAAAAATTCCCAAAGGTTTTAATAAGATGAAGCAAAGTATTATTTAAGTGTACTTGCCCAGAACAAGACAAAAAGAAAAATATTATTTGCAAGTACCAATTGATGTTAGTGATTCATAAAACCATAGACTTTGATAAAAAGCATAAGCTG
>SNQJ01S0029321.1:109184-132962 GCA_010110895.2 Picea sitchensis | reverse complement strand
CTCATTAGAGACAATCACATCCCACTTACGTCTTCCAACATGTATGAACTCATCAATATTATCAACAATGTTACTACCTTTATCATAACATGAAGGATTTAATGCATCTAAGGGCTCCTCTAGTACTTCTTCACTTTCCAAATAATAAAACAAAGCATCATCAAAATCTTGGAAAGGGAAATAACTTATCGTGTTCACTTTCTGTTGTGCAGTAGCATCAATGGCTTGGATGGCTTCATCAAATGGAAGAGGGTCCAGTACATCATCACCAAGACTCATCTCTTTGTCTTCATCAGAAAAAGAAGGAACTAGCTCTTCCAAGGGTTCCTTTACTTCTTCACCTTCTGAATCATAGAACAAAGTGTCATCAAGAAACTGGAAAGGAAAATGACTCACCTCATTCTCTTCATCTTGTGAAGGAGAGATAGAATCTTGGAGAGCTTCATCGGACGAAGGAGTGGTTACTAGTGCTTCATCCTCATAATTCACTTTTCTAGTTAAATCTTCACTTCATTCTATTGAATCATGGGAAAAATATTGCTCCTCTTCAAGGGGTTGACAATTTTATTCATAAATTTATCCTTCTATATCAGAGGGTTCTTGGTATTGAGTACGGTACACATCCCTGAGATCTTCCACAATCTCAGTGGTGAATCCTTCATTCTCTAGGGCTACTGTGAGATTCTTAA
Source organism: Picea sitchensis (assembly GCA_010110895.2). Classification (NCBI taxonomy): domain Eukaryota; kingdom Viridiplantae; phylum Streptophyta; class Pinopsida; order Pinales; family Pinaceae; genus Picea; species Picea sitchensis. The sequence goes on along the minus strand of SNQJ01S0029321.1, from coordinate 132,273 downwards.
GGGGATCTTCATATGTCAGGCATTGTGGTTTCACAAACTTAATAAACCTACTGATGAGGTCTAGGAAAGATGATATACCCCTACCTTTGCAACAACTCTTAAACCAATCTTGCAAAAAAGATGGCAGAGAAAGTATGAATAATTTTACCAGAACATCCTCCCCTCCCAATTCTATCTCACTTATATACTTCAAGAATTCTACAATATGAGAAATTGGGAGGCCTCCAAATCTTAGAGAGTTGTTTAACCTTTTTGTATCAAAATAATGCAGGTATCCTTGAACACTTTTGAAATCAATATTCGGATACACTTGTTCCCAGGGCGCCATGATCCCATAACTTGGAAATATCACATAATTGAGAGTAAGGTGACACCTTGGAAAAGGTAAGTGGAATCTCCAGATAATTTTCTTGAAAATATCAAAGGGATGAGGAGATCACCCTCAGTGGATTTGCCAGGTAAGCTTTGTAAAATAAAGTCCTTTGAGGAAAGGCTTACCGAAAAGTGTCGTCTTTGAGAAAAATTGACTCAGTGTTCACCGACAACAGCACCAAAATGTTATCGCGCAATTTTCACTTGCCCAAAATCCAAAGGCAAGTGAATAATAAATTGGCGTAATAGGAGGTTGTCCTATCACTGTCACCTAAACAAGACAACTCTTTCTCTTTAGGAGTACTACCCCAGGGGAGACGTCCTCGATGACCTAGGGGTTTGATAAGGCTAAGGATAGAGTATCAAGAAAGTCCCACCCCTATCATAGGTCACTCTCATCAGAAAGTCCCAAAGGTTTTAATAAGATGAAGCAAAGTATTATTTAAGTGTACTTGCCCAGAACAAGACAAAAAGAAAAATATTATTTGCAAGTACCAATTGATGTTAGTGATTCATAAAACCATAGACTTTGATAAAAAGCATAAGCTGATATAGAAGATGAAGCAACATAAATATTTATAACAACAATTTATATATAGTAATAGCTTCACAATTATGCCTCAATAAAGCTTCAATAATGACCAAAATGATAACCTAAACTTGGAAAAATGCTAGTATTTGTTAGAAGCAATGAAGGCAATGTAAAATCATCTTTAAAACTTGCTTTTAATATGATTTTTCTACTATTGTAGATGGATGTAACAATATTTTGCAACAAAAACAAGATAGTTAGTAGGTTAGTCCAATATAAGGTTAGAAATGATTAGTAAAGAGCTTAAAGTAGATGATTTAAAAGTTTTTTTAGTCAATCAATCACTTGTAAGGTATGAACTAGTGCCTTTTAGGGTAAATGGAGTCACTATTGCAGAGACAATTACTAGAGGGAAACAAATGATAATGGGTGAGCTAAAGGAAGAGGGAAGATGGTTGAGGTGTTACTAACCTAAGGCCTCAAGATCCAAAACCCTAGAAGGAAAAGATGCTAGGAAGTAGGTAAACCTAGGCCCTAACGATTTCCTTCTTCTTTAGGTCAAACTTGAAATAAAATATGAAATCTTAATGAAGCAATAGTACTAGAGTGCTACTAAGGTAGGGCTCTAGTATATCCTTCAAGGGAGGTGCCTTCTAGAAAAATCAAGTAGGTGAAGAGTTATTNTCCCAAAGGTTTTAATAAGATGAAGCAAAGTATTATTTAAGTGTACTTGCCCAGAACAAGACAAAAAGAAAAATATTATTTGCAAGTACCAATTGATGTTAGTGATTCATAAAACCATAGACTTTGATAAAAAGCATAAGCTGATATAGAAGATGAAGCAACATAAATATTTATAACAACAATTTATATATAGTAATAGCTTCACAATTATGCCTCAATAAAGCTTCAATAATGACCAAAATGATAACCTAAACTTGGAAAAATGCTAGTATTTGTTAGAAGCAATGAAGGCAATGTAAAATCATCTTTAAAACTTGCTTTTAATATGATTTTTCTACTATTGTAGATGGATGTAACAATATTTTGCAACAAAAACAAGATAGTTAGTAGGTTAGTCCAATATAAGGTTAGAAATGATTAGTAAAGAGCTTAAAGTAGATGATTTAAAAGTTTTTTTAGTCAATCAATCACTTGTAAGGTATGAACTAGTGCCTTTTAGGGTAAATGGAGTCACTATTGCAGAGACAATTACTAGAGGGAAACAAATGATAATGGGTGAGCTAAAGGAAGAGGGAAGATGGTTGAGGTGTTACTAACCTAAGGCCTCAAGATCCAAAACCCTAGAAGGAAAAGATGCTAGGAAGTAGGTAAACCTAGGCCCTAACGATTTCCTTCTTCTTTAGGTCAAACTTGAAATAAAATATGAAATCTTAATGAAGCAATAGTACTAGAGTGCTACTAAGGTAGGGCTCTAGTATATCCTTCAAGGGAGGTGCCTTCTAGAAAAATCAAGTAGGTGAAGAGTTATTAAGAAAAGGACAATAACATGTGTTTTTCTCCTAGGGTTTCACACTAGCAATTTCATAATATTATAAATGAACAAGTAAATACACCATAACCATTCAAAATAAAGAAGGATTGAATATTTCTACTTACTTCATCAAGAGTAATCTAGCCACAAACCCTAGTTGAAGACTTTCCACCATGAAAATGCAAAAATACACCAAAATAAGTTTCCTCCAAGACTTTCCCAGACAAGTGCTCAAAGACATTATGATATCTAACAAGCCAGGTTTGGAGAGGGTCTTAGGATTTCCTATTGGGATAATTCTCTTAAGGTGTGGGATGTTTCTAGGTGAAGACCAGTCATGTAAATGCATGAGATGGTGTAGGGGATGTTTGGGCAAGGGGTGCAGTGATAACAGGGAAATGTAGGTCTTACATGTGGGTGCCTCTATAGAGGGTGAGCTACACCTTATCATGGATGCAAGTGTTTCCTATCCCATTCAATTCCTTTTTACTCTTTGTCTTATTTCTTTTTCTTTCAAGAGAATAGTTGGAGGACATTTCCCTAGCATGGTGACTAGTGGTGACAACGTTACCAACAAGCATTTCATGGAGATGAGAAGGCTGGATCGTGATGAACCCCCCTTTCTCTTGGCTATGCCACCAAGAGCCACTAATCTGGTGTGGTGACAATATGAATAGTAGTGTCATACTGCTACATGCCCATGGACCTAATAGGCTGGCTCATGATGAGACCCCCTATCCACCAACTAGGTCTTGAGTTTTATTTTATTTTATGGGTCCCCACTTTTTCTTGCTAAGAAGTCTTTTATTTCTTTCTCAAGGATCCATGGGTAAAGCATCTCAAGGTTTTATCTTGGATTTTAAATTTTTCTAGCTACTTTTACCCTCTGGGCCTTTATCCCCTTCTTCCCACAAGGCAAGGTACAACCCTTACTAGCTTGGCAAACCCAATGCTCGAACCAATGTAGGGGATAGATGAGCAGGAAAATGATGAAAAGTGATAAGTATGGAAGGAATGGACAATGAAATTTCATAGACCCACCCAGTTGCAACTCATCCCTAAGGGAAACAACTTGCTAGGGAACTTTGTCATCCCCCCCCAGGTATGGATAAGTTAAAAGGCATAATTTCCAAGCAAACGTCATGAAGCAAAAGAGAATTCAATGGACATATTCAAATGTTTTGAGAATCAAAGTGACACATACCATGATACCCAGACTCATTACCTCATGGAGTAAGACCCACTGCTACTTCAGAACCAGGCCGATGGGATGGATGCTGCTGCTGCTGATAGATGGGAGGCGCTGGAGAAAAGATGGGCCCTCCAGGGCCAAGCTCAAGTCAATATGGCTCTCGGTACTCCATGTCTAGGAAGAGTGCCTACTATTATTCCTATACGTTGATGAATTATTCCTCACTGGTTCAGAAAGTCTTATTGTTGAATGCAAGCGAGCATTAAATTATGAATTCGAGATGAAGGATCTGTGTATGATGCACTACTTCTTGGGACTAGAAGTATGGTAGAGGACTGATGATATTTTCCTGAGTCAAGGAAAATATAGAATGGATATATTGAAGAAAATCGGTATGACAAACTGTAAATCCATGCCTGATCCAAAGGTATTACTGATAACTTGCAAGTTAGTTTAATGTACTTTTTGCATCAGATCATTAAGAATGTGAAATACATAAACTTGTTATCTTGTTTGCGGAATATCAAATGTGACTTTTACTTGATGCTTATTAATGAATAAAGATATCAACCAATAATATCCATGCTACAAATGAAGAGAATAGAACAACAAAACAGAAAGAGAAATAGAGACAAGAGGTTGATAACGGAGTTAACCAATCGTTGGCTACGTCTCCAGGCCCGCTTCCAAGTGGAGGACCTCTTTATTACTCTTTAAAAGTGCTCACAGTTCTCTTACAATGCTCTTTGTTGTTACATTACATGCTTCATGTCTTCTATGCAAGAACTCCTTGCTTAGATTCATGCATGCACCATCAAAATCCTCTCAACAATATGAGAAAAACGCCTCTCAAAACATGAGAAAAGGCCAAAATTTACAAACTACTCCTTCAAAACCCTGCATCAAAAAGTCTCCTACAAGCTTCAAAAAGCCTTTTTCTTATAGTTTTCAAGGCTCATATGAGGAATCCCAACTTCCCTCAAGATCTGGCCTCTTTCTGGGATCATATCCCCCTTCAAATGGCCTCAAAATCCTCAAAAAACCACTTTCTGGTCATAATATCAGGCAATTAATTAAAAAATTACAAAACAGGGTTAAAAACCCACTTTTAAACTTTAATATATGGTTAATCCCCCCAAAAAATGGTGCGCGCCCCTTCAGAATGGTCATATGCACTATATTTGCCCAAGCGCTAGCACTTGGATTCGTGGCGCACTCCACGTGACCTCCCCTTTAAACACGCGTTTGTGGTTATGTTAGATAGTCCACGCCCAATGCCTGGAAGGTGGGTCATATTACATATCGTAACCATGGGCTCGGGCTTATCCCTAGCCCCCCCTTTCCGCCACCATAATACACATTACAACTTAAATAATATAACTTTGGCTCATATTCATAAGTCTTATGGTGGGTGGTTTGGTGTTGGAGCTATCCCCAAGGTGTTGGCTTGTTGGTGGGGTCGTGGGTTCAAAACCTATGGACTCCAAAACTTTTTTTTTAACTTCCCACACGTTTGATGACTGAGTGCCACGTGGCTTCCCATGCTTGGGCCACGTGGCAACACCACATTTGCTCGAAAATTGACAAGTGTCACACTGCCATTGGTCCAAGTCTGCACCATTTGCCCAGTCACATGTCGCCACTTGTCTCTACCACATCAGAATCATGAGGTGTCTTTGGTGATGTCATGCTGACGTCAGCATTGACTTTTTGCCAGTTTGACCTTTGACTTTTTACCTATTTGAGAATCTGATCAGAGTGTGATAACTCTCGCATACGATGCATGTTTGAGAAAGTAAATATATTGTTGGAATCAACACGACGAGTCGGTCGCAATGGAATTGGTTTCATCCAATTCCGAGAACTTTGATTTTTGAGCATTTTCTGAGCCCAGGGAGCCTCCTAGATCAATGCCTATACCAATGGTGATGGATCTGAAGAAAATGAATGAAGCTTCTACTAATTCAGGCGATATTGATCCTCATCTAGATTCAGGTGAGATTGATCCTCATCTATACCGACAACTGATTGGATCATTGATGTATCTGGTTAACACCAAACCCGATATATGCTATGCAGTGAATGTACTTAGTCAGTCTATGAGTCAGTCAAGACAAACTCACTGGATAGCAACGAAGCATGTATTGAGATATCTACGAGGCACAGTTGGATATGGCTTGAGATATGCCTCTAGTGTAGACACGAGATTGTAGGGATATACCGATGCAGATTGGGCAGGGAGCGCAGTGGACTGGAAGAGCACATCTGATTGTTGTTTTACCTTGGGGTCTACCATGGTTTCCTAGTGTTGTAGGAAACAGAGCTCTGTGGCTTTGAGTACTGTAGAAGTAGAGTATGTAGCGTTGAGTGTGGCAGTCTGTGAAGCAATGTGGCTTCGCAAGCTCCTTACAAATTTATTTGATCATGAGATGGATTCTACCATTATTCATTGTGATAACCAGAGTTGTGTGAAGCTCTATGAGAATCTTGTGTTTCACGATAAATCGAAACACATTGAGATCAAATATCATTATATCAAAGACATGGTGAGGAAATCAGTATGTTGACGATGTTTTTTTCAACAATACTTAGCTGGCAAAGTGTTGTCAGGCTCCCCATTGAATCATACTACTTGTGCAAAGTTTTGCTTATTATCATTAAAGGTTGGCACAATGTTCTTGGCAAATTTTTTGGACACTTGACTTAATTCTAAGCTTGACATTTTCCTCACTCCTCGCATTATTCACGTCGATGACACTATATGACAAAAGGCTCTATTATCGCTCTTTATTTCCATATAACTCACCTTATATATATAACCTTTGATGAGAGAGTAAATAAATACCATGTTATAAGCTTGAAATCATTTCATGTCTTACCCAAAATATTACCAAACATTTTGCTTTTCATGGCCTTTCTCAATGTTACTCTTTCATATCATATAATCCCTTTGTCTATATAACCCTTTAATTATAAGTGAATAAATGAATTCTTGAACGCTACTCTTATGTTATAACTTTGACTTCATCTCATACCTTTCCAAAAGAAAACATATCATTATTTGTTTTTCAAAATCCTTTCAACAAGACACCTTTATTATTTATTATTTAAATAAAGGATCTTCACTTTAATTTTAAAAGGGATTCATTACTTACTAAGTGATGTCCTTATATCAAATGTATTATAGGATGAAATTTTGGAATGTACTCTTCGTGCAAGGATACCTACGTTGTTCATGGTTGGTTTTACTTCACATTATTGCAAAATGAGTTTGCCCAACAATATGTCAAGACCAACATTCCTCATATGTGAAGGACGAAGGCTATAACCGAGTAATCAGCATTGCTGGTTGAAATATTATTATAGGAAACCAGCAGGGATTGCCAGTGGAGACTTCCTTGCGTGCTTATCGAAGGTACTTAATGTTATAAGGTCGAAGGTACTTAAGGTGCTTATCATTGTCGGAACTAAGGATTTGGAAACACGAACTGAGTTATCTCTGGTACTACTTTTTGGGATCAGGGCTGAGAGAATAAAAGATGATCAGTTCCAGTTCTAATCAATCATGTCTTCCTCTGTATCTGCTAGTTGGAATAAGTTATGGGAGTTGAGATCATAGCATCATCTTCAAGTAGGAGAGGGAAATTAAAATTGGCTCTATTTTTCACAAACACCTAAAGCCGTCCCCTACAGAAAAACAAAATCTTGTGGGAAACTCGTGTTTTTTTTTTAATTATCTTCAGTTCAATACGAGAATATTTCACTTTTTCTTTACCTTGAAATAATACAGACTAAGGAGAAGTTAAAGAACTATGAATGTTTGCATGAAGCGGGACAGTGCCATCGGTCTTTGTCTTAGCCAGTATGAAAAAAAATTAATCCTTATAACGAATTGCAATTATCGGCTTTGAGATATCAAAGTTGGTTGTATATGTATCAGGATACATATGATGGGATGTAAGAATTAGAAATACATATCTAAATGAGAAAGGCACAAACAAAATGATAAGTTGATAAAAAAATTCTTAAAACAATTTATTATTATTATTATTATTACTTCAAGACGGTTAACCAGCTCGCTTCAGTGGGGAACGACCTTAACCACTCAAACTGCTTATCAAAGAATATAAAAGAGGCAATCTACATCCCTCTCTTAGACGAAAAAACTTTGGCAAAAAATTTATAGAGAGGTATTCTTGGAGTGCAGTGAGGTTTGTTTCTTTAAATTACCATTCTTCCTTTACGCATTCAATAAGGATTGACAGAATCGTTGGCAGCATGGGGTCTTGTGAAGCAACGAAAAGATGAAGCGAGGATGAGCTTGCTAGTTCTGATAAGGTGAATAGTTTACTTGTCAGTTTGTTGTATTCAAGCTCGATTTTATTTGACGCTAATCGGTTTCTGATATGAAGTTTTTCTCCTTGTGATTCGCCACCATTGCTCCATTTCACTTTTGGCTCAACGTTCTTTTTTTTCGTTCTTGGTCCTTCTATTGTAACTTTGTTCTAGAATGGCTAAAGGCTAAATACCTGGTCCAAGTCTACGCAGAAGCTTGTAGATTTTGAAAATTCAAGAATTTGTATGGGGAGCATTTTAAATGAAGATCAAATTCTTTACGCTCTGAAGTTTTCTCTTTATTACTTTTTTTTTTAAATCTCAGTTTTCCTCATCTTTTCTCAATACAACACTAAAAATAAAAATAAAAGACAAACAAACTTATGAACATATTTATTTTGTAAAAAAAATATGTATATAAGTTTTATTCATTAGCTTATTTTAATATGTGTAAACTTTTATTTTCTTTACTGTTTTAGTTTTCTTATTAATTGTTACATTCTAACTTTTAAGGAAAATTAAATTATTATAGCACTATAGTGTTTTTCTAATTTAGGTTTGTAGTCTTTAAAGCTAACTTCTTGTTAATTAACTTTTCTTTAAATTTAATCACTTTAGCATTAACCTAGTTAAATTAACTTTCATTACTTTTGTTTTGATTTTCTAAGATAAAATAAATACAAAACTATTATCAAGTTATAAGTTTTATTGTACATTTCCTTTAATTGTTTAATTTCTTTTTGAGATTTAATTTTGTTGTTTCAATTTTAGGGACTCCTACATAAAAGCATTAAAAACAAATAAAAATAAAACAAAGCAAATAAATTTCATGCTTGGTCTTTATGTTATGAAATATTTCTCCTTGAGTTCAATGCATTTTCTTGTTGGGGCCCTAAGCTTAGGGTGAAATTCTCGTCTCTTCCCGCCGAGGCCCACGGGAGGTTGAGATGTTGATGTTGGGGAATTTCTAGTTCCTTGATGTCAACACAGTACATATGCAATACCTTCCTACACATGAGAAGATTGCAGATATCTTCACCAAACTGCTTGCCAGGACGAAGTTCGAGTACTTTCGTCAGATACTTGGCTTGGTCAAGAATGCCTCCCTAGCTGAGAGGGAGTGTTGATGATTGTAGCGTCATGTGACATTCTCTAGGATACGTTCTCCTCTGTGACTAAGTTGAGTCGATCAGTGAGAGAGCCCAGTGTTGGGTATGCCCATGTGATGGGGTATATGGTTCTCCTCTAGACTGAGTTGAGTCATGCCCCAGTGTTGGGTGTGCCCATGCGATGGGTGTATCATTATCCTCTGTGTGAGAGTTGAGTCGATGTGGTCTCCTACCTTTGTACTACTGTGGAATCAGTTGAGTCAGGCTTGAGATGGTACTCTAGATGATTCTCCTGTGGACACAGTTGAAATAGAGATCTGTTGAGTATGACGTCCCTGTGGCTGAGCACAGGTGGACATGTCCCTAGTGGTTGAGCACTAGTGGACGTGTGGATCCCTTGCTATATGGTCTAAGTGTAAGATTTACTTGTAACCCTAATTATGATGCAAAGGGTACAAGTTGGTCCCACCATATGTGAAAGATAATTAAAGTTTATTGTAATAATTAATTATGTTTCTGAGTTATTGAGGTCGGCCCTATTGTGCCAATAGACACACCTATTGTTGTTTTTGGTCTTGTATAAATAAATGTGATTTCCCCATCGAGGAAACACACACTTCACTTGTCATTTTGGAAATTTCAGACCTACCTTTAAGGCTGAAGTGCACACCTCTCTTGGGCGCTAGTTTCAAGGTTGTAGAAGCACCCTCTTGTGTTCTTTAGGGTTTATGGTTGGGGGATCTTCTCTTGAGAATATAGCAAAGGATTGATGGGTTTTCTTCCCTTGGGTAGAAGGGTTTCCTAGGATATTTCTTGTGTTCTTGTGCATGGTAATTCTTCTTGTGATATTTTTTATCGCAGCACTTTTGTATGGTGTAGTTGCATTTGTTTATAGTTCAAGTACATGATAAATGAAATAAACCTCATGCTTGAGCCTAGCATAGTGAAAATTCAACAAAACCTTCAGATATGAATATTAATCTTCTAAGGTGTTTATTATGTGGATAAATACTTAGATAAGGTAAAGTACATGCCCAATCTTTGCTTGTTTGTAGTTATCTTAAGGCTTTTTGGTGCTTTTACCTACCACAAATGGAAATTTTCATAAATTGTACCATCAAGGTTTATAGGATTGAGGGGATTTTTGTATAAGGAAAAAGAGAAATCTACACAGGGATTTTCATATATGATTTTTTTGTGGATGGAGAAAGGGATCAGATATTAAAAGGGAAAAAACTAAACCTCTCTCTCTTCTCACTATGTCAACCTAAAACTCATTAAATTTTTTAAATGATATTTTTCCAACTGTGGTCCCTGTACTTTGAAATTGTTGTATTCTCGTTCGGGTTATTTGTATTGATGCAAGACAATTTTTAATGGTTTATTTAGCATAAGAGAAGATCATACAAAAATAATCAAAATAGAACACCTAACTTATTTTGTCAGTTTTCCAAAAATGCACATGAACAATATGAGATTGAATGTTGAGTACACAACCCATGGCTTGAGGCAGAACAAGGATTAGAGGTGAATCCATTTTAACTTGTGACTGCTCGTCGTGTTAAGATTGCAACAAAAAAAACTGAAAGGACAACTTTGCCATTATTTTAGAGTAAACTTTAGGCCTTTTATGATTTTCCTATAATCCCTAGACGTGTTACTCAAAGGTAAAAGTAATATCCTCAACAACGAAGTACAAATATTTATTGATATGGATACTTAGATTGCCTTTATAGCCTCTCTAAGTCACTCAACCTTGTCAAGAAGATACTCCATACATATGAAGAACAATACCAAGTACTAGAGACTCTGCATGATATATCTTTATACATATACCACATTCCTTGGTGATATCTCCATAAAATATGACATGGCCTACAGTTCTTTCATCAAGAGTCTTCAAGAAGTAGACATGGATCTTTGCAAGCCCAAATTTGGGAACACTAACTTTCAATTTGATTTTTCAGTAGGACGAACTAAGAGAAATGGGAGAAGGTATCTGAGACGAACAAAGTTTGTCACACACAAATAATTCAAAATATCTAGAATATAGTAATCAAATCCATACGGACAAATATATATATATATATATATATATAAGAATGAATAGTAAGATGATTACAAATGAAAATGAGGGATTGCTTATATACCCATGCAGGGGTGCCCTTAACCAATAGTCATGTCCTTTGAGACATGTCCTTTTATTATTAATAATTATTATTTATTAATTATAATTTAATTATTATGTTACTAATATCTATTTTATATGTATATTTATGTTCATAACATTGCCTTCCCCTTAAAAATGCTTTGTCCTCAAAACATAATCAATGGAAGGCTTCCCTTTTAACTTTTGTTTTGGCACACGATGTCTTCTCAAATATTTTGTACTTGTAGTTGTGACTCTCGATGAAACAAGATGATATAACCTTTGAATTCCCAAATTGATGTGTTGCATCTTTTGGGGAGTGATCCATCCCAAATATACTTTCATTGGAATTGTTTGATGATCGATTGTTTGGATGGGGATTCTCATTTTAAGCTTCCCTGCAAGTTGTTGATTTTGTCTTCGTTCTTTTTTCAGTGTGGTAGTTTATTTGTTGGTGAGAAGAACATTGTTTATTTTCCTCTTCTCCTAGTCGTTGGTCGTAATGACTCTTGTGATTTGGATGACAATAAGGCATCCTAATCTCTTGTGAATTTTCCTTGGAATCATCTTCTTTTGATGTTTGAAGTGATTTGTCCACTTAAGCATTCTTTTTTAATTTGAACATCCACTGACTTTGTATTCATTCCTTTTTCTACTGTTGAAATTTGAATGTCGGATAATTTCTCTGTTGGGTCAATCATTGTTTCCTTGTTGACTAATGATGTTTTGCGATCTATCTCTTCTTGTAAAGACTTCTTATCATGCTTGATATTTTTAATCTAAGTTAATAAATCCTGATTATGTTGTCTTAATAGTAAAATTTCTTCCTTATTTTCTGACCTATCATATTTTTTCTTATTCTAGATTCTCCTTTCTTTCATCGTTTAAGATTTTAATTTTTTCAAGTAACATCTGGATAAGGTTCCTTAGGCATGAGATTTCTTCATATTTTCACCATACGACTTTAAAAATATATGATACCATACATATGTTAAGTCTCATTATGTGGTTTATTGGTAAAGGTGCTTGTGTAAGGTCTTGGGAGGTCACAGGTTCGACCCCCATCGACTCCCATAAATTTTTTGATATACATAAACCATCATTGACCAACGGGAGGTTGCCACATGGAAGCCTCTCATTGGGATATCCTTTCCACGTGTCAACACGAAACTGGTTCGCTTGGACTGTATGAATTTCCAAGTCACTTTGTCAACTACACATGTCACGTCATCTACATGCCACATGACACCATATGAGGTTGCCACATTAGTATTGTATGACCTGTATGGTCCTGCCACGTGTCACCCTTACAGTGGTGACACATGTGTAGTTGTTGTTAGAGGATAAGTTCAAGCTATAAATTATTTTAACCCTTATATGCCATGGCCTTTGTGAAGAAAATGAGAATTTGAAAACCCTTATTATTTTTTCAGATCAATTTTACATCTAAATAACCACACCGCAAAAATAGAGAGTCGGCATAGACTTATTGAAGTTCTTGTTGAGAAGTTGTTCAACAATGAGGATCTTTAGAGTGAGGAACCGTTGAATTCCATTCACAATTACTTGCAAAGGGGAAAAAAATGATACAATCTTCTTTGCTAGCTTCCTAAATCCTTCATCAAAAGTTCTCAACACTATGATTTCTTATCAAAAAATAGTCCCTCCAATTATTTTTGTCCAAGGATGTACAAAAACATAAAAATATATCATCAATTTTTTTTATCAACCTTAAATTTTAAGGACCCGTAGCTACTAACAAAGATTTAATCAACAATTTGCTAGATATTCTTGGAACAAATCCAAGGAATAATAGAAAAGGAGTTAGAATTGTTATCGCACGATTTGTACTTGTTCAAAGCCCAACACAAATAAGTCAAATCTTGTGTAACTACAGGAAATCCCCACGTTTTAGTGATGGAGAGAGAATCCACCATAGGGGAGGCATCCCCGATAACCTCAAGGGATCAAAGTAGCAAGTAAAGTAGCCACGCCTACCACCCCCTCTCTTGGTTAACTAAGTCAAGGTCTATGTCTGTGAAATTGAGGAGATAGGAAGTGTTTTGGGTACCTTCTTGGAACAAGAACACTTGCAGCATATATATAATGATCTCCAAGTACCAGTATGCAATATAGACCTCAAGAGACAATAAACAATGAAATTGATCAATGCTGGTACAAAATTGCAGCAAGATAAGAATTTACAACAACAATTATAATTTTGTAACATCAACAAGAAAATCTAATTAGAATTGCATGGAAAAGACAGTGAAACTTAGTAAATATCAAGTAGATTAATCCCCAATTGTTCCAAGCAATTTATGGATGTGTTAAGTTAGTGTTAGAATGAAGTATGCAACAAATTATAGCAATATTAGATGGTTGTAGCAGAGATCTGCAACAACAACAATAAAATTAATGAGTTGGACTAATTTAGAGTTAGAAAAATTAGTAGAAATCCTTAGAGAATGAGAGTTGATGATTGTTTGATCAATTTCTTCACAAGAGCAAGTAAGCTAGTGCCTTTTGGGCTATGGAGTCTTTATAACAAAAATACAATATGTTTGTAGAATGATGATAGTAACATCTAAGAGATAGGGCTTGAAAGTTAGGGTGCTAGCAGATTAGAGCCCTAGGTTTCAAACCTTGAAAAGAAGAAGTTGCTAGAGTGCAAGCACTTTTGGGCTCTAGCAACTCTTTATTCCTTCTTATAATCTTTGATTATGTCACAACAAGACTCTAGAATGAAACTCCTAAAGTGCTAGCACTTTAGGGCTTTAGGAGCTCAATCTAGGTAGGATTTCCTTCACCAATTTATGGATGGAATAACCTTTTGAGAGCACGTATGCTCCTCTCTTAGGGTTCAAACAACAAATATACCTTCAATATGAACAAGTAAAATTTACCATAAAAATACAATACATTAAATGAAATTGCAGATTTTACATACTTCACCAAGATTAACCAAGCACAAACCCTAATTTGCAGAAAATTCCACTAAACAAATCAGCAACAGACATCCAAAACTTGTCCTCCAAACCCTAGCGCATGAGTAAAAAGAGCCAATGTTGAATTTTCACTATTCTAGGCTCAAGCATGAGGTTTATTTCATTTATCATGTACTTGAACCATAAACAAATGCAACAACACCATACACAAGTGTTGCAATAACCAAGATCACAAGAAGAATTACCATGCACAAGAACACAAGAAATATCTTGGGAAAACCCTTCTCAAATAATGGAGAAAAATACAACAATCCTTTGCTATATTCTCAAGAGAAGAACCCTCAACCACAAACCCGAGATGCACACAAGAGGGTTCTCTACAACCTTGAAACTAGCACCCAAGAGAGGTGCGCACTTCATCCTTACAAGTAGGTCTGAAATTTCCAAATGACAAGTGACAAGTGTGTTTCCTCAATGGGGAAATCGCCTTTATTTATACAAGACTAGACACAACAATAGGTGTGTATATTGGCACAATAGGTCCGACCTCAATAAATCAGTAATATAATTAATTATTACAATAAACATTAATTATATTTCACATAGGGTGGGGCTGACTTGTACCCTTTACATCACATTTAGGGTTACAAGTAAATCTTACACTCAGACAATATAGCAAGGGATCCACACATCCACTAGTGCTCAGCCATTGGGGACACGTCCACTTATGCTCAGCCACATGGACATCATACTCAACAGATCTCTATCTCAACTGAGTCCACAGGAGAATCATCTGGAGTACCATCTCAAGCCTGACTCAACTGAGTCCACAGGATTACAAAGGCTAGAGACAACACATCGGCTCAACTTAGTCCAGAGGAGAACGATATACCCATCACATGGGATCTCTAATAGGTTGACTCAACTCAGTCCAGAGGATAACATATCCTAGAGAATGTCACACAATGTTGTAATCATCAACAATCCCTCTCATCTAGGGAGGCATTCTCCACCAGGCCAAGTCTCTCACGGAAGTACTCGAACTTCATTTTGGCAAGTGGTTTGGTGAAGACATCTGCAATCTGATCATGTGTAGAAAGGTATTGCACGTGTACTGATTTTCTCTGCACCATATCTATGATATAATGGTATTTGATCTCAATGTGTTTCGATTTATCGTGAAACACAAGATTCTCCTAGAGCTTCACAAAACTCTATTTATCGCAATGAATAACAGTGGTATCCATCCCATGGCCAAATAAATTTGCAAGGATCTTGCGAAGCCACACTGCTTCACAGATTTCCACACATAACGCTATGTACTCTGCTTCTGTGGTACTCAAAGCCAAAGAGGTTTTTTTCCTACTGCACTAGGAAACCATGGCAGATCCCAAGGTAAAATAACAACCAGATGTGCTCTTATGGTCGACTATGTTCCCTGCCTAATATGCATCGGCATATCCCTACAATCTCATGTCTACACCGGAGGCATATCTCAAGCCATATCCAATTGTTCCTCGTAGATATCTCAATACATGCTTCGATGTTATCCAGTGAGTCTGTCTCGACTGACTCATTAATTGATTGAGTACATTCACTGCATAGCATATATCAGGTTTGGTGTTAACCAGATACATCAATGATCCAATCAACTGTCAGTATAGATGTGCATCAATCTTGCCTGAATCAGTAGAATCCTCGTTCATTTTCTTCAGATCCATCACCATCGGTGTAGGCATGGATTTGTAGTTTGTCATACTAAATTTCTTCAATATCTCCACTGTATATTTTCCTTGAATCGGGAAAATATCATCAGTCCTCTGCCATACTTCTAGTCCCAAGAAGTAGTGCATCATACCCAGATCATTCATCCTGAATTCAGAAGTCAATGCTTGCTTGCACTCAACAATAAGACTTTTTGAACCGGTGAGGAATAATTCATCAACGTACAGGACCAAGATCAGGCACTTGTCACCAACAATGTGTTAATACAGGTTTGGATTAGAAACACTCTTTTTGAATCCCAAACTCATCAGGAATCCATACATCTTCTCATACCAAGCACGAGGTGCCTGTTTTAGTCCATACAGGGATTTCTTCAACCTACACACATGATATTTCTGCTCATGTATCATGAATCCTTATGGTTTCTCGATGTAAACTTCTTCCTCAATATCACCATTGAGAAAGGTTGTATTTACATCCATATGATGTAGTCTCCAACCCATAGATGCAGCTAGTTCAATGATAGTGCAAATGGAAGTGTATCATGCTATAGGAGCAAATGTCTCCTCATAATCAATTCCCTCCACCTGTGAGAATCCTCTGGCTACAAATCTCACTTTGTACTTCTTGAAACTTCCATCAGTTGCATGCTTGATCTTATAGATCCACTTGGAAGTCACTACAGACTTCCCTTTTGGTCTTGAAACAATATCCCACACATCATTCTTTATGATGGAATGATACTCTTCTGTCATGGCATCTTGCCATTCCTGCTGACCTGTTGCTTCTCCATGACAAGAAGGCTCAATATCAATGATTTGGCTCATGGCTGAAACATAGCTCGAAAATCTCTATGGTCTCTTACTCTCTCAAAATGTGCCTCGAGGAGCTGCATGTCCCTATGCCTCCTGCAAATTTTTTCGAGCCTAGGAAGGTCTTTTATGGCCTATTGCAATGTCTTTGGGAACATCAACTAGAGAAACTGGATCAACTAGATCAACCGGATCAATGGTTATCTCCCTATGAACTGTTGAAGGGGGAGAAGGTACTGTCTCACTGTCAATATCCATCTGAGATTCGTTGGATCTTCAGAAGGCTATCTCTTCCTCAAAGATGACATCTCTGCTAACCACGATCTGTCTCTGACCAGGGATGTATATCCGATATGCCTTCGAAGATTCATTGTACCCCACAAATGTACCATTTCTACTTGAAGGGTCTATCTTGGACCTCTTCTCCTTGGGTATATGAAAGTACATTGGACACCCAAATATAATGAAGTGTCCAACCTCAGGCTTCACTCCGGTGAAGGCTTCTTCAAGAGTCATGTTCTTCAAAATCTGGTGAGGACTCCTATTATGAACATATACTGCTGTCATGGATTCTTCTTCCCACAAAATCATAGGTAGATTATGATCATGTATCATTGCTTTGGTTGCCTCAATGATGGTTATGCTCTTCTTCTCTGCAACCCCATTTTGTTGAGGGTTATAAGGAACAATGTACTCACTCTTGATCCCTTCTTCTCTCAACCCCATTTTGTTGAGGGTTATAAGGAACAATGTACTCACTCTTGATCCCTACCTAAATACATAAATCATTGAAATCCATGGAGGTACTTCTCTCTCCTCCATTATCTGATCTCAGCACCTTGATCCTCCTCCCGGTCAGGTTCTCAACCTGAGCTTTAAATTCTTGAAATCTCGCAAGGACTCCATCCTTGGTCTTCAAGAAATAAATCCATGTCTTCCAAGAGTGATCATCGATGAAGAGAACATAGTACAAATATCCATTCAAGGAAGCAACAGTCATGGGTCCACACACATCTGAATGTATCAAGTCCAAGATCCCCTTGGATCTTCTATCACTGCTCAAGAAGGACCCCTTGACATTTTTTCCAAGAGCACAACCTATGAAAACACCATCATGTTGAACATGTATCTCTGGAAGGCATGTTACCATCTTCCCTAGACTGGGAAGGGATCTATAATGTATATGAGAAAATCCCATATGTCATAGCTCGCTCAAGATGATAGTATCATGTAACAGGGACTGGACTGGTCAGACAATCAACCTGTATAAGTTGTTTTCTCAAACACCAATCACTCGGGAAGAATTCATATGTGTGTTATTGTGCCATGTAAGAACTTTTCCCTTAGAGAAGGTAACCTTGTAGCCTTTATCCTCTAAGGAAGAAATAGAGACAAGGTTCATTTTCATCCCAGGTACATATAGTACCTCACTCAACTGAAGGAGCATGTCAGAATCTAGTTGGAATGTAGAAGCTCCAACTCCTTTCACATCATATCTGGCATTGTCTCTAAGTACAACATGTAGACTGAACTCTTTCTCAACAAGGTCTGTCAGATGATCTCTGTATCCAGTCATGTGCCTGGAGGAACCACTGTCAATTAACCAAATATCAATATCAGTAGGAACCGTACTTGAGAGTGTTGATATGAAGAAGAATGCTTCATCTTTGATGTCTTCATCTCTCTGATGTGGTTCTGGATCAACATCAATAGTGGAGGCAAGTTGTCTTCCTTTCTTCCTAGTAGGACAATCTCTCGCAAAGTGTCCATACTTGTCACATCTGAAACACTGAATCTTTGATTTGTCTTTTCTATGATCATGACTTGAAGCTGATGAAGTCTTCTTACCTTCGAATGCTTGACTGGAGATTCTTCTGTTTCTTCCTCCTTTCTTTATATGAAAAGTAAGAGCATGATTGTCATCATGAGGAGAGTCTTTCACTCCTCTAGCTATAAGTTTGATTTCTTCCTAGGTACAGTCTGTCCATAGATGATCAAAAGTAGGTAGTTCTTCTCTACCACTGATACTTTGAAGAAATGGTTCCCAATTCTTTGGAAGAGCATTGAGAGTGGTCAATACAAGTTCTTTGTCTAATATAGTTTCTCCAATGGCACCTAGCTGATCTATGATCTCTGAAATCTTCATGAAGAAGGTAGCAGCGGTGTCAGCTTTTTTCATCTTGATATTTTGAAGCTGGCTCTTCAATGTAAGATCTCTGAGGGTGTTTTTACTCTCAAACATATTCTTCAATGATTCATACATCTCATAAGTTTTATTTAGGTTGGAAATATGAGGTAGGATATGATCTCTCACTAAGTAGATGATTATCTTCCTTGCCTTGATGTCATCTTCCTTCCATTCTTCCTTCTCTTCATCGATAGCTGATTCTAGTAGGTTATTTTGTATCACACTCAATAGGTCATCCTCATCCAGGGTGATCTGTAGTCTTGAATTCCAGGAACTAAAGTTGCTTGATCCATAAAGCCTATCTTCCACCTGTTATCTCCTCAAATGACATTGAATATTTTGAGGCATTTTTGTTCATTCATGCTTAAATTGTCATTTTTCTTGGCCATTTGTCATTATCCAGATCTTCAATTTCCCCATTACGTCTTCACTAATCATGTTGGCTCCAGACTCTTCTAATTATGTCTACGATCTGCATTCCAAAATACAATCAATATTACCTAGCTTATAACCCTAGCTTTTATGGTTTTATTATTTTCAAACAAAGATATATATTTTTGTTGTAAATTTATCCAAAGAAAAGCTAGAGGTGTGTGCTCAAGTGTCAAACCTTGGTCCTAAGTCATCACACTACATATTAAGTCTAGTGTGTAGACCAAAATCCATATTGTCTATATACTCTCGGGTCTTATGGCTTTCTAATAAAAGATTGAATGCCACAAATCAGCTAAGTCTAAAGCCAAGCTATGAGATAAAGCTACATGTCTTATTCCTATGAGTCATACCATATAATCCAGCATCGATACATCTAGCATTTTTATAGGGTTGATTGCAGAGCACGTCAGATGGAGATAGAATGGCGTTTAACATGTTCAATGACCACGAGTATGTCCAATCCTTTGCTCAGTCCTCGATGCCCTTTCTGAAACTTCAGACCTGGTAAAGGTGTCATGACGTAAAGCACTTTTAGATAAAACACTTGTTGCATCTGGAGATGAACATGAGCTATCCCAAAATTCAGCATGAATGGAAAGGGAGTCCCACTCATGGGTATCACACTTTTGATGGTAAGAAGATCTTTGCTATATTTATTTACTTTGAGAATTTTCCTTGCAAGGTTAGTCGAGAGACTAGTTACATCGACTATGATAAGCTGGAGGAGAAGGCCATGGATTTCAGGCCTAAGATTATTATATGAGGAGGTAGTGCTTATACCAAAGCTTGGGATTATGCTAGGTTCTGTTCCATTGCTGACCAATGTGGTGCCATGATATATGGCTCGCATTAGTGGTCTTGTTGCTTCTTAGGAAGCTGGAAATCCATTTGATTATTGTGATTTGGTTACCACAACCACCCACAAGAGTTTGAGGGGTCCAAGAGTAGGTATGATCTTCTATAAGAAAGGCCTCAAGCCTCCTAAAAAGGGATAGCCAGAGAACTCTCTCTATGATTACGAAGGTAGAGTAAACTTTTTTGTGTTCCCATCTCTTCAAGGAGGGCCACACAACCAAAAGATTGCAGCATTGGTTGTGGTTCTTAAGCAGGTTATGAGTCCCGTCTTTAAGGCCTATGAAAAGCAGGTTAAGGCAAATGAGGTTACTGTTGGTAACTACTTGATGAGTAACGGATAGAAGCAGAGGGTTGAGGATTTCCTGGGAATCATTGTGCACATAACTCATCTCAATGATGCTAGTTTGATTGACTTTGGTATCGAAGGGGAAAGCATATACCTAATGAGAAGAAATGCATGAGAAAATCAAATGCTCAGACAGAACATTACTTGCAGATTTCATGAGCATTTTTAGTGTTTGATTACATGCTCAGGCCATGCTGCTGCTAAGACTGCTAATAGGCACTACCTTTATTGTTTACATTTTCTTTATTAGCAATTGTTAACACAGATGAATCCGAAAAACTTTCTTTTTCTCAGGAGCTTGAATTTAGCTTGAACTATAGGATCTCTTGTTGAGACATGCATGACAACTCTCTCTTTAAAGAGTATAAATTGACGAAATACATGCTATCTGAAATTGTTGTTAAAGCAATATTTTATGTTGCATATTTGGAAAGAAATTGTTGCACTAGAGACAGGGAATACAGCTACTTCCATAACTTAAGACCAAGCAGTCTACAGTGGATGTGCTTCCATACTTTTCTTTTGTTCTATTCTCTGCTTGAAATGCTTGAAAGGTAAGATCAAGAAGCTGGGAGAGAATGCATTATTGCAATTTTGAAAAAACTATTGCAAAACAGAGCTTTTGGTGGCTTAGGAGGGATTTCAACATTGTCCTTAGCCATGGAAAGCAAAGCTTTCGGTGGCTTACAAGTTAGAATTTTAGCTCTTTAGCCACCGAAACTGCAGAGAAGTGCAGAATGGAACTCTTTTTGCACAGATCCAAGTTTTATCATTCTATAGGGCACGAGTATGATTTATAAGTGAAGGTTATAATTAAGAGGATTTGTTTCAATTTGTTGTTCCAGTTTTTGAGGTGCCAGCAATGTGAAAGAGATAAAGTTTGTTTTCCTATTCATGGCAAAGAATGACCTGTCTTCCCAGGTGGCACTTTTTGACCTTATTTATCACCCTTTTAAGACTTGTTGCCTTGTCATATGTTGAAGTGTGTCAAAGATTGTTGCAGCTATCGAAGACATGAAGACTATCCAGATTAAGGTTGACCACATAAATAAGATCTTTCCCTATTTTCATGATTTTGTTTTGACTCTCTATTTTAGGCAAAATTCGATCCAATATTCTCGGATTTTGAAACTGTTTGTAAAGGCTATAAAGCCCAGAACATTTTATGAGCAAAAGGTTTGATTTTGAGTTCTATAATCCATTGTTATTGTGATAAAGACACTTTCTTTAATATATGAAGCCTGCAAGCTTCTTTCACTGTTATTATCAGACTCTCTTCTATCTTTTTCTATGCCTATGAGTTGAAATCATTTCTTTGTCTATGTTTAAAGATCCCATGGTAACTGTCATCTCACATTTGATTGTTAAGCAAGAATCATAAGCATCCTTTGCTAGTTTGTTGACCCATCATATATATTGTTTATGTATGTTCTAGTTAATTGATTTATCTTCTTATCCATTTGATCTACAAACCTATCTGATAATAGCTCTTGAAGGCCTTGTATTGCATGAATATAGCTAGATTATCTTGAAGACACAACCCAGTGATTTAGATATTCATCTTGATCCAAACCCACACTCACTATTGAGAAAATAATTACAAAAAGGTTAAGTTACCAGACATCTCTAAGATACAGCCTAGGAGAGTTTCTTAGAGTGATAACACCACCAAGGTTATGTTACTCATGGTTTGCAGATTCTTCCGCAAACCCTTAACAACTAGGCTAGGAAACCTAACGACTAGGATAGGCTAGAAACCTTAGGTTTCATTGGACTTAGGACTACAAACAATAAGCCTTTAGAAGGTCACAAGAACACTGGTGAGCTGTAGAAACCCTATAACCGAAATTTCTGCAAAAAATTGTGGAACCCTAGAAACCCTAGGGCCAAAAATCAAAATTTCTGGAAATGCAATCTGAGAGTCTCTAGAGATGTGTTGAAGGAGGTCATACACTCCTATGCCAAATTTGTCCCCAACGTTTCAGTGTAGGGTGATGAAACAACCAAAAAAGAGAGGGTCGTACATTTTTCTACAGAAACCCTAGAGGGTCGTACGGTTTTGCAGAAAAGAGGACAACTGGATTTAAAGCTTGTGCAATGGCTCTTTCAAGTCATTTTCTCTAAAATCATGTTGAATTTGTTGAAATAATGTAACTGCGAAGAGCATTCTTATTATTGGATTAAATCCCCATTGTGGATTAATCATTATTATTATTTTGTTATTGGATTAAATCCCCATTGTGGATTAATCATCTCATTATTATTATTTTTATTATTAGATTAATCCCCATTGAGTATTAATCATGTCGGTAATTGTATAAGGACCAAATCCCCTTTTGCGGATTGGTCATCGGACAATTACAATGTGCAGAATAAGAAGTTGGCCCCAACAGTTATAATGAAAGGGCCAAAATTAATAAAAGGTGGGTTTACCCACCCAGAGTGAGAGGTCAGCCCTGCCAGATGGTGACTCTTCACACGTGCCAGATTGATATAAATAAGAGGCTAGCGCCTCACTTCTAACACACACTTCACTTGCTCATTCTCTTATGAGGCAAGCTGCAATTCCAAGTTGGAGAGAGGAGAAGAAGGGTGG